>JBBMKA010000009.1:11756689-11790646 GCA_037833695.1 Sechiopsis laciniata | reverse complement strand
AAAATTGGAGAAATTTTTTTTAGTTAGAAATGTTGTTTTTGATATATTAAAAAATATTGGACATTGGATCGGATCCATTTTTGGAAAACCAAAGATATCGGTTCGGTTGTCAGTTTGGCACAAAATCGACAAAAACCGAACCGAAATCACCCCTACCCCTCATAACTACTACCCCTAATTTTTTCCTTTTTCTTTTATGACCGAGAATCGAAGTTTCACTCCCATATACCAGGGGGCACCCGCACCCGTCTCAAAGCACATATAGGGAGACAAAGCCATCTATTCAAACACACTAAAAAGCATCTAATCGATTCTTAAACTTTCAAATTTCAAGAAATTCAGGCAATTCAGGTTCGCTGAACTTGTAATTTTAACCTAAACATAATTTTGAGTCTTTGACAACAAGCCAAATTGTAAAAACAGAGGAAGAAAAGATGGTTTGCGTGAACAAATATTATTTGGAAAGGAAACATACCAGAGTAAAGGCCACAAAACGGCTTGCTTCAGACCAGTCTGGGTTTTTAGGAGAATGGCCATGCCATTGCAATCTCTCAGCTGTTGGGAAATCATTTAAGCCAAGTGACTCGCATTCACTGCAAGTCAGACAAAAAAGGCATCGAGACAGGTTATAAATGGGCAATTAAAACACCAAACTACACGAAACAAAATCAATTCGGAGAGGTCGACACTTACTAACGGAATGTGGTCATAAGTCTGCAAAACCTATGCAAGTCCGAGGAAGACTCTTCCATCTTATCCCAACGAAAATAATTGATCTGTAGCAAAGTTAACAGTTCCGGTCACCAGAAATGAATTTCAGCTCAACAACAAAGGTCAGAAAATAGCAAGATGAGGGAACTACATAGTTATCATGGCAGTACGTATTGTTGTTCCCCCGCTTTGTATGTCCATATTCATCACCCATATATATCATTGGGACGCCCTGGTCAGATAAAAACAGTTAGAATAGAGCTTAAAAACTAATTTTATAAGAATTAAATTGACAAATTGGACAGGCAGATTCTATTATACATGTTTTTAGACATTATTATAGTAGAGAGCAACTATGATGAAATAAATGTTACTACTGGTGAAGTATGCTTTACTGTGGCATGTGTATAGATGCTATGAATATGTAATCATATCATATTACAAGAATGTGCGCTCAGAGGAGAAGAAACTTCTGTGCACGAGTTTAATCAACATAAAGAATTGACATATTTTTTTTAGTTAAACAATAATTGGGTTGAGGGATTTGAACCCATGACTTGACTGGTCAGGATACACTTATGTCAATTGAGCTATGCTCTTGTTGGCAAGAATTAACCTATCATATATTATAGGAATGAATCTTACTTGGGAGACCATGAGGCAGACAAAAAAATTTCGCATCTGTCTATTTCTCAATTTCTTTACAGAGATGCTAACAAACTCACCCTCCTGTATAATATATGAAACATGAATGAAAAAATCATGTTGCAATAAAATAATAATAATATAAAAACCGAAAAAATGAATCGAATATTTACACAAAGGCTCCAAAAGGTATAGAAAGCTCTCAGGTGACACCCATATAGAAAGATTATCGCTAATCCTAATTAATAAAACCTAGCAGCCTCTAATACTTATTTCAACCCATTGAACACTAAATAGTAAAGACTTTCAGAGAGCTAATACTTTATACTCCTATTATCTCAAGAGAATTTGATACAAGTATCCTTTTAGAGATAACATACTTTGATGGTTTTACAGAAATACAGTACATAAAAGACAGGGTCACCCTTTGATGGTTCTAGCTTTCATCCCTAAAAAAGTTTCATTTAAACTGATAGAGTTACTGCAAAACAGGTTGTAGCTTTTCATGGTCTGCGAATGTCATCCATCCCGTTTCTTTTGAGGTTTCCTAGTTTTGTTGGGTTGGAATTCTACCATATCCCGTTTTCTTTCTTTGAAGTTCTTGAGGAGTCGGTGCTTTACACCTCTCCCAGTGAGAACTTTGTTATTATGCAATAATGGTAGTAACTTTTGACAAATTCAATGTAAATGTTAGTTTTCTTTCTAAAAAGCAGCAAGATCTTCGCATCTGCAGCAAAATTTTGAAGATATTAGTGGAATTAAGCTTTAACTGTTGAACCAGGCTCTTGTATGCTTTGGGGAAAAGAATAAGACGGTAATGAGGTTTTTGGTCTGTTTGATGCACAATAACTAATGTATGCCTGGTTTCAAATTGAAGGAACATGATGATTATGCCTAATTTGTTTTCTTTCATTTATTTCAAAAGCCTTGCATAATTTCTTTGATTGTCTAATAAAATCTTGATACTCCCTATCTACTTTATATTTGCCTTTGAACCGTTGGAAAATGCTTGAAATGAAAAGAAGTACCACCAAGTGTCCATTGTTAATATGGTCCAATTATCTTATCTTCAACGATAATCTTATGAGATGCATACAACTGATTACATACCTGTCCACAGTTCCAGCTATTATTATGATTTTCACCGTCATTGTTGTCTTCACCATTTGCTAAGTTATGTTTACTATTGTAAGTCACTAAATCAGCCAGAGTGAAACCATCGTGTGGACAAATAAAGTTGATACTACTCCATGGTTTTCTTCCTCCTTCCTGTAAAAACATCATTAGATACTCGACTCAATAGGTAAATGCGAATCCACTGTTTGATATTCTATTCAACATGCAAATGCCCTATCAACACTAGGACTAATGGGATAAGAGATGGAACTAAGTTTAGGCTTCAAATATACAATAACGAAGTAAGGAAAAAGAGGAAACTTGTTCCTTTGACTATTGTTTAATTAGACTATAATTCATCATTTTTTAGGGGGTAGGAAACAAGATATTTCCATTGCGTGATGAAATGTACAATAAGAGGAGAAGACTTGTGTAATCGTGAGCAATATTTAACATGTCATACATACATACAAAGAACTAGAACATTTAGAAACACTTAAAAATGGAAAATCAATTAACGACCTTACTTGAACAGGATTCAATTTGTAATAATTCCATCTACTTAAACCAAGCAGTATGCCGCACATTTGCAATTCACAGCTCACAGAGCTTTTACTCGTTCATAGCCCTGCTCTCTAGCAATGAAGACATTATTGTGGTTTCTAATATTCATGCCCCACAGAAGCCTTGCGCCAAAGCATTTCTCCACTGTGATGAGGCTTATTTATGATTGTTCTGTTTTTTGTTTAAATCTATAAAATATATCCAAAGGTATTGTGCTATTTCTGTTATCCTTCTCACAAAATGTTGACAGGGTCGGACTAAACTATCTGTAGAAAAGTGACATATATGACCAAAAAGAAAGAAGAGAACTCTAAATAACCTGGTAAAGATTAGGGCTCCCACAAAGGCATTCGGCAAAAGCTCCAGAAAAGCCATCTGTGCCTTTGATGAACTGACGTACATTGTCTCGGTACTGAAATTGACCAAAAATAAAAAGTTATGATCAAATATCATTAACAATATCAAATTATGCAAGTACATAGCTGGAGGTTCTTATAGCACACAGAGAATCATTAAGACTTTTGACAAATCTTAAAGTTACTTGGATAATTGAAGATCCACCAAATTCCAGTTATTCTTATTTTCATATTTTGATAAAGTGGCACTCTTTTACTTTTAACTTTCAATTTAATGGTTGTTTACTTGGTTTATTAGACATCTCAGTACTTTCTACACTCATCCTTCTCCTACTTCTCCTATAACAACAGTCTCTCTTATTTCATACCTCCATTGGCTTGAAGAATCTGACTCGCGAGCTTCATGGAAAAGTTGAGGCATTGGACAATCTAAAAAGCCAACATGGATTGAATTCATTTCTTATTATTTTCCTAAGACTCTATTGACTTGGATTGAACTCGTTCCCTCTTATTTCCCTAAGAGTTTATTGACCACTAGGTCAACCTATGATAGTTACATATAAAAAGAAAATAACTACACAAACCTTCCCATTCCATTCTGACCAAACACCCCAGTGAGGGAATGTACCAACTTGGTAGAGGCCCCCGGCATCCCATGCTTCTGCAATGAGCTATATCAAAGAGAAAATAGATTAAGATTAATTCATAATGATAGCAACAAAAGGAACTATCAGAGAATATCGGGTTCCACCTCAAAACTAATTGGCAATGAGGGGAGTAACTCATACCCCTTATAAATGTGTTGTAGAATCCTCACATTTCCAATGTGGGACAATTGCCACAAGGTGAGTATCTCCAACATGCCCCCTCAAGATGGTGGCCATATCGGAAAATGCCATCTTGAATTGGATCCTAATTTGTGGACCGAAATACCCGCTTTGGCTTACTTTTTGCTAGGGTCGGATCCGAACTTTTGGGATCAAATATCCGTTTAAACTTATGCCCGCTTGGGTGGGTCCACACCCGCTTTTTTGAATTCAAAGCATTTTGGGTTGGATCGAAAATTGGGGGCACCATTAACCCACATGGAGCTCTGATACCATATTTAGAGAATATGGAGTTCCACCTCAAAACCAATTGGCAATGAGGGAGTAACTCATATCCCTTATAAATGTGTTGTAGAATCCTCACCTTTCCAATATGGGACAATTGCTACAAGGTGAGTATCTCCAACAGGAACACATAGAATCAAACGGATAATTAACAAGACTAATTCACACTCGGTATAAATTCCTGAAACATTTAAGTTGAAGATTGACAATTCATGAAGAGAAACTGAATAATCTATCAAACGGTGCCTAATAAATCTTCAAAGAGGAAATTATCCAAATAATGGTCAACAACCTTGACGCCTGTCAATTTCTGAAAATGAAAATGTTAGCAGATAAAAAGGTTTAGATGCTTACTCCAAAAGCGTGTTTTGCAATTATTGACTTTGAGAAACGGGGAAGGGTTTAGTTCCAAATGGACCATGTACTATCCCTAATAATTTTCTTTGAAAGAAATGTATCATCTCCTTTTTCTAATTTTATCTTCATCCACTTCAACCAAAACGTCCAAAAATGTGGTAGGATATGGTACTTCTGTCTCCAACGAATGACAAAAATCACCTAAGAACTAGTGTATCAAACTCTAGAAAAACAACCATATCTCTTATTCCAAGAGATGATTGACAAGGTAAAAATGGGATGATATTACCCCAAACAAAATATCATCATCGATTAAATGTTGTTAACTCACAAATATTAGTCATCCTTTCCTCGTGTGGTACGTTGGAATAGGTGTAACAATATGGATGATGGTCCTATTGTTGAATAATTCACTTCACTTCTAAAACAATCAATACTAATAAAAGACCAAACTATGAAAGGAAGAATTATGAAGTCAAATCTTATCGATGATGCAGCAACCTGCCTATTTCTCAATCTCTAATGAGCTAGAGCTAGCAGAGTTATTCAATATTACAATTCAAATAGATAATTTGTGGCAGATTAGAAAAAAACAATAAAACTATATACGGTTTATAATTGTCCCCAAAGCAGACAATCCAGTGGAAGAGAAAAATTTAGAGTAAAGACCTTCACTCCTTGAAGTATTGGGTCGTTACTTATCATGTCAATTAATGGAGGATTGCCCAGAGGGGAACCGGTTGTGAGTGTGTCACCTTCTATTGGTCTTCCGTACACATTTACTGCATCCCAGAGGCTGCCCACAAAAGATGAAAAGGATGAATTATGAGACAATTATTCATACAGATATCAAGCAACCGACAGAAAGTTCAGCCAATAACCTGCTACCTCTGGTCATTATAGAAGCAAGATCAAAGCGAAACCCATCTACGTGCATTTCTGTAACCCAATATCTGTGGCCAAAGGCGTGCTTATCAAAAACTAAATAAATTATTCTACAAATGCAGAATACGCAAGCAATTATAGGAAAAAGTCAAGTCCAAGTACAACATGTTACATGTGCACTTGTGCATAGGTCATTAGATATATTTCTTGAGGAACAAAATTACAAAGGAGAAAAACCTTATAAAAATGAGAATGATTAAATTCATGAGCTTTACATTTCAACGCTCCTTGCATGAGGGAGGAACAGAGGAGATGACCACAAGGTAAAGCCAAAAGACGCGATATACAAAAACGACATTAAGAGACAATAATCTGACAGATGGCAGAATATTTTTGAATTTAGAAAGCTGGACATGCATAACATCCTATTTCAAAGGCATTCTTTTATGTTATTGGGGCTGGTGAGTTTTGTCTCTTGAGTATATTTTTGCAAGTCTGGTTTTGGTTTTCTGGGGGTCAATTTTTCTTAAACAACAATTGGGGGTGGGGGATTCAAACTCATTCCTCTTGGTCATGGGCACACACTTATGTCAGTTGAACTATGGCTTTTGTCAACCAAATACAACTTGGGGCAATTTTTTTTAGACTTCTGATGTGTGTTTGACTTGTAATAAATTTTCTTTTTGATGTTGAATTTTTATTTTTTGAAAGTGTGAGGTGGGGAATTTGAACTAGTCCCCTCTTGTCAGAGTCCATGTTTTATGCCAGTTGAGTTACACTCGTGTTGGTGATGGAAGACAAGGGAGAGGCTCTTTGGTTTGTAGCATTTTTCTTTTTATTTTGAGAACGCCTGGTTTGAGGGAAGTAGAAGAAATTCTTAGAGGGCTTACAGAGTCCTTGGAAGTAGGTGTGGCCTATGGCTAAGTTTAATACTCGTCCCAACATATTTATCTACAAGAAGTTGTTCCTCGGTCTCTTTTTCTTTTCTTAAAAATTGAAGCTCTTTAATCTTGATTTGATTCCTCCTACAGACCCCTTTTATTTTCTTTTATAGGAAACAGTGCCCATACCTATTTTACAGTGGGGCTTCAGGCTTCTCACTCTCTGTCACTCTATTCATGATTTTATCCTTATTTGTTTTGCCAATTTATACTTTAGTTTAAACTTGATTGATTATGCAGCTACTCCGTAATGCTTTCTACAAGTGGACATCTAATCTTTCTTTCACCTTTTCAACTTTTCATGTGTTTCTATAAATCGAAACTAACATATGCCGAAAATACAGAATCCACAACTATGATATATCTACCTCAAGCAGTCCACAATAAATCTACGTACAGCTGGATGATTGCAGTTAAGTGTATTCCCACATCCCGAATAATTATAAAACTCTCCCTGAAAAACCATGATTAAGATTATATAAAATAATTAAAATAAAAGGGATAAATAGAATTTTCAGCATGCAAGCATAGGGGATGGAAAAAAAGAGGAGAGAGAAACGACTAAACAAACCATACCCATTGCTTTATCCTCCACTTAAAATTTATCACATGGGTAATATTGCCCTACCGGTTAAAATTTAAAGCTACACAACCATCCAGCGTAATTAAGCAATATACTGAATGCCCAGGCTCCATAAGTTGAATGCACACATCACAGGCTTAAACATATATAAAGAATTAAAACCAGCCGTTAGTTTCTAAATATTTCTCCATTCACCCTTTTATTTCAGCAATTATCAAGTCTAAAGATGTCTTTTCTTTTCTTTACAACAGCAGTAGCATGCTTGGGTTCACATATTAGATGGAAGGAAATTAGAGAGATTTTCATTCCAGGATTAATACAGGATAAGAGGGATTTATAGTAAAAATATGCCTATAGATGTTTCAGGCAGTTGAAGCACTATCAAAATATCATATCATATAGATAATAATAACATAAACTTCGAAGAAAGCTGAATTAAGAAAAAATCAAAGACCATTCTTTCATCTTTTATTTTATTTTATTTTTGAAAGAAATTCCTCCATCTGTTATTAATGCTCTTTTCAAATAAGAAACTGAGAAATCATACCGATGTTATTTTATTCACCTCAGAATAAAATACTAGAAAGGAAAATTAATAATCTTACAGATGCATACCATTGGTGCCAGCATGTAATACACGTTATTATCAACACCTCTGAAAGAAAAAATCGGACCATTTTCATTCCCTTCAGCTGTGTGATTAAAAACTACATCCATGATCACCTGATTAAAAAAACTAAATTAAAAGGTGAAAAGTAAGTCATATTTCAAAAGTCTTTTTTTTTTTTAAAAAAAGTCATATTTCAAAAGTATCCTGGAAGTATTTCATTCTTCCACCTCAATTCCACGTTTATGAGCTTCTTTAACGAGGAGCTTGAATTCATTTATAGCATCCTGGCCACAATTTTGTATGCCAGCAGAAGAATATCGTGTCATTGGTGAAAAGAAACCGACTGTTGAGTATCCCCAAAAATTCATCCTAGACAAAAAAATTTACTTCATGATACAATTTAATGACAAAAAAGAAAACATCAAGAATCAAGAAAGTTGAAATATGGATTCCATTAGACTTGTTTATTTGTTATGGATCCATCACAAAGAACCCAACAGAAAACTAATTCTTTAAGCCGTTGGAATGATATTTTGGGTATAAAGAGTATGCAGCCTACTGCTACCGGTCACCTATTAAAACAAAACAAAGTCATTACAATATAACAAATCTTAGGGCAATTTTCTTTTTGGGCCACGATGACTGAGTTTCTTTTTAATTGTTCGTTAGGTCAGATTTTGTTGGATTGGAAGCTGTTTTTTTGTTGCTCCATCTTTACTTTTTTGTGGACTTTTCTTTTTGTATGCTTGTGCATTCTATCATTTTTATCTCAATAAAAGTTCGATACTTTATCACTATATATAACAAATCTTCAAGAGTGGTGACTTGTACTCTTCCAAAATAATACGCTATGTGTAAACTATAAAATCATAATGAAAACACAAGGGTTCTCAGAACTTTTTTCAGAGGAAAATATTAAGCCAACATTAAACAATAGAAATAATAAAAAAGTTCTCCAAATTAAGGAATCAAATAGTACTTATAGTCACCCAAGACAGAGTTGTAGCTGAAATATTCCAACTCGTTGAATTCATGGCAAGGCATTAACTCTATACAGTTGATCCCAAGTTCCTGAAATGAAAAAAAAAAATTTAAAAATTTAAAAAGAGTTGTGCCACTAGGAAGAGGACGGAAGAATAGGATAAGTACTAGTAACGTCTGAGGAAATGAAAGGGCAGAGCCAGAGAGAGGATTCTAATTTGCATTTAGAAACAAAATAAATAAATAAATGAAGAAATTAGTAGGTTCAAAGTCAATAAAATTGAATGGAGTGATGGGCATTAAACCTAATCAGAAACAAAATGCAATACTTTACTTGGAGACATATTTTTAACTCAAGGAAATGCTAGCTTTGATGGAAAGGAAACACCCCTCCCTCCCATTCAAATATTTTTTTTATATCTTTGGGTATTCGGGTCAGCTTAAGACAACTGACTCACCCTACTACAAATATTTGAAAAAATAATAACTTCAAAAGAAGATTAAAATTATCCATTTATTTTCCTCCGTAGTAGGAGTTTTGTATTCTATACAGTAACAGACCCTCGCTTATTCACTGCCCTTGAACAAATCTTATGCATGGGCTGAGTGTGACTAAAGAAAAGATTCGCATCAGTTCCATAACCAAGTGAAAACAAAGAGGCTCAAGAACTATTCGGTCAAATAAAGGGAATGTTCCACTACCCCTAGGAAGTAATTTGTCCTTACCATATCCTATTTATCTTTCAGTGAAACAGTTTTCGTAACCTGATGGCTTGTAGTACTTTAGTTAAATCAATCACTTCCCTTACTTTATCAGTGGTTCCAGAATTTGATAACCGATAATTACATTTGACTTTTTTATTAGTTTATTATTTTGCTAAACATAGAAGTAAAATAGTAACTGAATTGTTTGTAGACAACATTTTTTTTTTAAACAAGGGTAACCACGCTCGTCCCTAGACCAGACACCAGAGACATCAAAAGAATGAAAACACGTTTGTAGACAACATTTGTTATACTTATACATACTTTTATACTACATTATTTTATATTAGCGAGTGTCCATGCCAGCTTGCACACATGTCAACTAATTTCATCGAGCAACTGTTTGACCCTACTACAACACGTAAGATATTAAATTCTAGGTAAGTGATCACCATGGATTGAGCTCATTCCCTCCTATTTTTATACTACATAACCAAGAGTTCTTGATGATGCAAATCCTCTATATAAGAGAAAATTAATTTTATGTTTAAGTTGGGAACACCAAAAGCAAAATAAAAAAATGTATTAAAAATTGTTGCTCTTCGCTAACACTAGCATTTTCATTTTTTGAAATGTTGCTCTTCGAACCAACTTATGCGCATCTTTACTATTCTCACGGGACAACCACCTGATCTACTATATTTGGTTGTCAAGGTAACTTGTAGGAAATTAATTCCTATGTAGATGACCACGTGAATTGAATTTATTTCCTCTAAGCACTTTATAATTTTCAAGACCTTTATTTGACCACTAGGCTAATTCATGATTGGTAACACTCTTGGTCCGAATCCTAGGCCTCGATTGTTACATGATGGTTATAAAAGATACATGAATTGATTTAAAGAAAAAGGCATGCAGAAAGGGTATAAACAATAGGCTTGTTATTGAAGCACTCTAAAACGTACCTTCAAGTAATCTAACTTGTCCACTAGACCACGATAGGTACCAGGAAATTTTGATTGACTTGATTCATGTCTGGTGAACCCCCTTACATGCATTTCATATATTACAAGATCTTTTTGTGGGTGTTGCAGAGGTAAATCTCCTTCCCAATCAAACTGAAAATATCACATCAAATATACATATTGATATATCAGCATGTTAGATGTCCTCAACATAGAAAGCAAACTACAATGAGATAGAACGGTATTGTAATTCGGAAACTTTTGTAGGAGGCTACTTAACGTTCTGAGGGACCCTATAATTCGTTCTCTTATTTTTAGAACTCAAGGACAGGACATAGCTGTTCAACTTGTAAAACAGATCATGTTCAAGTAATTTTTTTTTTTTTTATATGTATATAAAGTTTATAGGGTCTCGGTCTAGAAAAGGCTTTCTTCTTGGAGGAAAAAGAAAACGCGTCTCTCTAAAATAATAACAATTAAAAGATTTATAAGATTTATAAACCAATCTTTTAAAAGAATGTAAAGCAAAATACAAATCAAGTAGCACTATAGCACTACACACCTATATACATAATGTGTACGGTTGAAACTAGGTATCTAAGACCAACCAAGACTTATAATTATCACTTTTAAACCATTTGTCACATTTCCTATGAAACCAATTGGTTCATTACCTAACTGCTTCAACTTCCATTAACATAAGCTTACTAGACAAAAACAGAAATCTCAAAGAAAAAGAAGCATAGAATGGTAAAGCAAGCCAAATAGGAAATACATTTTCTACCTCATCATTAACGGTGGGTACCATGCCAGCCATTTGGGGCCAGCAGTTGTCATCGGGTCCCAAGGCACCAAACTCCCCTCTGCTAACAACGGCCTGAGGAAAGAAATAGGAAGTTAGCAACGCTCTAAACACCCTCTCGTACAAATTACAATTTAGCCACACCATAGTAGGGAAATAATGAAACTAATGAATGTGAGAATTGGGATAAAAGTTATCATCATAAACTGTAGACAAAAGGGAAATGATGAAAATACGAACTTTAGCATATGGATCTAACAAAATCCGAGAAGGATCAAAGTAGCATCCTTCCTGAGGTGAAAATTTCCCATCAAATTTGTAGCCGTATAGCATCTCGGTAAAATCTCCCTTCAAAAGTACATGCCAGACATCCCCAGTTCTATTAGTTAAGGGATCAAGGGTGATCTCCTGGGCCACTCTATTCTGCACAAAGTAAATGGTAATCATCAGCAATAGTGAAGTCTACAATTTAGAGCAAACTAATTCAAAGATCTAATTTATAAATAGAAATGTCTTGAGCTATAACTACCTCAAGAAATTGTTTTTATAATCTGGAATCGAAGTTTGCCCCACTATATACTCGAGAGCACCCGAGCCCCAGATACAAATAAAAAATTTACAATTTAGCTCACTTGTGAGTTTCAAACATGAAACCTTCGAGAGAGAGCATGCCTTGAAAAAACCGAGTCTCTATCGACAAGGTCATCATTAGCACTAATTTTCTAAATAGAAATGAAAAAAAAATCATTATGGAGTGGCTCAAGTGGTCAAATGAGGGTTTGGGGTGCAAGCTGATGGAAGCCATGGTGACCACTTACCTAGAAATTAATTTCTTATGAGTTTACTTGACATCCAAATGTTGTAGTGTCACGCGGTATGTCCCGTGACTAATGTCGAGGGCGCAAGAAAGGAAAAATCCATGCAAAAAAAAAAAACGCTACTCTGTTAATTTTTGTGCATATCACCATTAATTGAGTAAGATAGCAATACCTACCGATCAAATGAGATACTCTGTATAAACAAACCTAGCCTTGGTGAAAAATAGTTGATAACGTATAAGCAATAATTCGAATCGATTTCTATTATACCTCCTGCAAATCAAAGAGACGTATCAAACACAGAGTAGCCGAAACCGCATTGCCCGCATAAATAGCGAAATTAACCCCGCCGTCTCGAACCGCGGCTCCGAACGGCGTCGGAACACCCTCCAACACTTCAAACCGGTTCAAATCAGAAACCTCCGCCACTTCCGCCGTCGCAAATGAAGTCCTCATCTCCGCTCCACGACTACTCACTCCAATCGCCGACGCATTCATCCTTGAATTCACATCCAAATCAAAACAGATATCACTTCTTCGCCGAATTCGAACTACATTGCGCTTCAAACTACTCAAACTCAAAGAACGCAGATACGAAGCAGACGAATACAGCGATGCACTCCGAGTAGCGATCTCCATTTGCTCAAAGAATTATTATCCTCATCGCCTGTTCGTGTAAAGCTAATAGGTTAGAGCTCGGTGAAACTGTATGAGCTCTCTCTCAATCAAAGCGGTGCTGTCGTTAACGATGAAATTGGGCGAACATGGAGCTCGTAGCTTATGCCATGGCCGTTCTTTACAGAGAAATTGGGTCCACGGCTGTCGTTTTCAGGTAAGAGGTGTTGAGAATTCGACATTTATAAGGTGATGATATCTCCTACATTTTAAAAGATAGGTGAACTAATCATTTTATTATTAATTAGTTGTGAGATGGATGTTCACGCTTTCTAATAATATCAAAGTCCATAAAGCCTAAATGGGTATTCGGTTCAATAAAATGAAATTGAGATCCGATTCAAGATTGATAGCCAAAAGAGGTATCATCTTGAGGGGGCATATTGAGAATCTCATAAGGTGGGAATATTTTCAAGTGTTTAAAAGGTAGGTGGACTACTCCTATCATTACCAATTGATTTTGAGATGGATGTCCACACTATCTAATATGGTATCAGAACCCATAAAGCCTAAACGGGTATTCAATCCAATAAAATGAAATTGAGATTCGATTCAAGATTGATAGCCAAAAGAGGCATCATCACCGTTGATTTGGCGTATTGGCATTTTCTTCTTCCTGGTTTTTTATCGCAATTTATTTTTCCACCGAAAAATATCTCCAATAAATAAATATATGATAAATGATCATTTTGGTCGTTATAATTTAAATCGTTTTTTAGAGAGGGTATAATTTAAATTTGTATAGTCCCATAGGTTTCCATTTAGTTTTAGAAAAGTTATAATTTAATTCATAGGTTTCCATAAAATCTAAAATATAGTTTGTATCATTCATAATTATTAACGAATTAAATATGAATATTTTAAAAAAAGAAAAAAAAAACAAATTAAATATGTAGAAACTCATCATTCATGAATAAATAATGTGGTTATTTTTTTCTTTAAAAAAAATGATGTAGTTTTTTTTGTTGAATAGCTAGCTTAACTCACAATTTTATCATTGGTATATAATAATTAATTTATGAGTATTTAATTAACTAAAAATTAAAATTGTTAAAGAATATGGAAAAGGTGAGATCAAACTCATGATAGTGAAATTAAATTATATTACAATCAACCAAACCAACGTATGAGTGATACCACCAACACAATAATAAGGATTTTTTTTTTTTTCTTTTTTTAAGAATAGGAAAGAAGATTCAAGCAACTTATAAATTGCAATGCAAATATTAAACAATATCATTTGACCTTTCAAATATGATAACATCAAGATTGAACATATGATCAAAGTTAAATTAGATTACAGCCAATTAATCGCAAACACACTATTAATACTTTTCACAAACAAAATATCTTACATTGATTTGATGAGAGGGAAATCGTGAATATGGACGTATAAGGATGATAACAATCTCAATTGGTTCGAGGCCTTTTAGGTCCGCCGATAGAGTTGTCATCCTCATCTAGCCAAACTTAATTAAATTAGAAAATGAAAAAGTCTAAGAAAATAAAATGAAAACGAAAAATTAATATGTCCATAGTAACCTCTATTTTGGGTTTAGTATAAGCCCATAATTATGTATTCCATTTAGTCTTAGTAATATAAAGAACTCAAGGCACAATGGTAAAAAACTTGGGTTTTTCCTTGGCTCGAAACTCACCTATGTGACAATAATTTGTAGACACCTCTCGTGTCTCAATTCCTTAGATGTCTCTCGGTGCTTAGCTTGGGGACGAGTGTTGTTATCCTATTAAAAAAAAAAAAAAAAAAAAAAAAAAAAACTCAATGTCAAATAAAATTGTTAAATTTTAAATGAATAAATTTTAAAATGGTTAGATTTCAATCAAATTAAATATTTTTTTCAAAATAATTACAAATGTTAGCAAGTTTTAAATTTTTTATATCTATATTCATTATTATTGTATTATCAATACTCATTAATACAATATTATATATATTATTAATATAACATTATAAAATGTATTATTAATATAGATGATTATAATTACTACAACTAAAATAGGAATGTACAACAAATTTCCTAAAATAAAACTAGGAGAAAAGAAAGGGGAAAAGGTAGGTTTAAAAAAGAAAAAAGAAGAGAGAATAAAAAAGTGAAAAGATAGATGAAAATCCTCAACTATATTTGAAAAAAGACGTGGGAAAAGGTTGATTTTAAAAAAAAAAAAAAAAAAAAGTGAAAAGATGGATGAAAATCCAGGCAATTTGAAAAAGTATGGTTAATTTGAAAATTTATTGCAAAATTATGTACTTTTCAAACTATTTACAAAAACAATGTAATTTTTGTCTTTTATGAGTAAAAGAGAAATTTAAGATTGACAGTAAAAAAAATTATGGGAAGCTGTAATTGCCGACAGATTCCATATATTTGACCTTTTTTTATAATTCTAAATGATTTATTTATTTATTTATTTTTCATAATTAATTTACATCTATACCTCTATATATACACTATCTAATCTCTCCCATATCAAAATTACACTTTTTTTGTAAATTATTATTCATTTGTTTTTCCAAATTTCTTCTTTGTGGACAATAACACTTTTTTTTTTCCCAAATTTTATTTTCCAGCAACTTATTCAATATTAAATTATTTTATTAAGGTAGGTTAATTAATATGATATTTTGCAAACCTTATTTATAAGTATTTATAATAATAGTTTGCATTGTTTTGTAGGAATTTATTATGTTTCATTCTATATTCGTAAAAAGAATTTATGTCAAGTATGATGCTTTAGAGGACAAAATATAATTTTATATAAAGTTAACAAAAGCAATTATACGAGTAATTATACAAAATTAATAATAGAAAATTGGAAGAAAAAAAAAAATACAATTGCATAAATTTAAATGATAACTAATCATTCATTGTGTCTTTGAGCGCTAGGGGCACCTTCGGCGGTTATGTCCTTCAATTCCACATATTCCACAATTTTGTTTCACAATGGACTCCCTCCAATCTATTCCATTTCGAATGCGAGATGTACATGGGCGACCATTTTCCTTCCTCATCATAGGATTTGGATGAATTGTGGGACATTGTATTTTTGGCCAACTGCTTATGTCGGGAATTCCTTCAAATCCAGGTGCAAAACAATGCAGGTATGTTGACATATGATAATAATGTTGTAAGAGATCCAAGTAATCTCTATGCAATTTCTTACATGTAGCAATAACATGAGAACATGGAATCCCCAAATTCTGCCACTTGTTGCAAGTACAAGTTTTTTTTTTTTATGTAGTTTCATTCGATGGACAAACCCACCTTTAAAAGTTCTTCTATCACGTCCAGTAGTAATGTCGCACTCCCCCAATGCAAAATTGAAGATGTCTACAGTATGCTCATCTGCACGTTCTTCCCAATTTAGTAGTTTTGATATTGCATACGCTGTAAATTGTCTGCCACTCTGAATGGCTTCTTCTGCATCTCTCCTCCGGTCAGCAAAGTATGTCACAGTTTGATAAAATGTGGTTTGAACTAATGCACATATTGGGAGTTTCTTAGCTCCTTTAAGTATGCCATTAATAGATTCAGCCACATTTGATAATGATGACCACTGTCATATGATAACGTCCACTGAACAGGGTCTATAGAGATAAAGAATCTCATGCATCCTCTGTCAACCATCTCGATTTGAGGCATAAAATGTTCATATTTTGCAACGTTACTTTTTGCCCCTGCACGATATACCAAAATTTTCAATGCTTCGTTCTTGTACCTTTTATTAAAATTAGAGGCAATATGTCGTAAACAATAACGATGGTGCACATCTTCTCAGCCACTATTTCGCACTGCATATATAATACCTTTATGCCTATCAGATATAAGGCATATTCCCTTCCTCTTATGAACCACTTTAGTCCATATATGCTCTAAAAACCAACCCCATGATTCAGACACTTTTTTCTGGTAGAATTGCAAATGCAAGTGGGAATATGTGACCATCAACGTCCACATTTGTTGCAATCAACAATTTTCCCTTGTACTTTCCGTATAAATGTGTACCATCTATTTGCAGCATAGGTCTGCAATGTTTAAACCCTTCAATAGCAGGTCCAAATGCCCAAAACACACTATCAAACTTGACTTGTTGGCTAGTCCCCTCCAACTGTTGGTACTTAAATTGAACAACAGACCCTGGATTTGTCCTTTCCAAAACATACATCCATCTTTGCAATAGTCCATAGGACTCCTCCCAATTTCCAAATATATTCTCAATAACTTTATTTTTACCAGTCCATGCCATAGAATATGTGATGTTATATCCATATTTTTCCAAAATAATTGTTTTTAATACCTTAACTTTCGTTGCAGGATTAGACTGTATGACGTTGTGGAATATCTGCGGCAATAGGATTGGCATCTAATAGATGGTGGTCTTGAATTAACCTTGCGTAAACACATGTATGAGCTCCATTGTATTGTGTTATTTCAAATTTACCGTGTTTCTTAAGGAAAGCACCACGTAGTCGCCACGTACAACCATTGTCGTACATTTTGCATTGAATTGACCATATATTCTTTTTCAACTCAGTTACATTGAAGTATTGATGACGTAGAAGTGAATAACTCTTTACAGCATTTTTAAGATCTTTCTTTGTCTCAAACAACATCCCTTTCATTAGTCCATCTGGCTCTCTAGCCTCTAACTCAATCACAGATTTTGGAAGATAGTTAATAGCTGTCATTCTAAAGTGGTAAAAAATTTAGGTACTTCTTCTGTCCCATAAAAAAATTCATGACCCTCTTCATCGTTGTCATCGTCTGTATTAATGCCAATTTCATCATTTGTGGCTCTACATTCATCACGAGTGACTCTCTTTTTCTCACCAATTGTGGCTCTATGTTCATCATGTTGTCTTCTCTATCACACTCAGTTACTTCTTCTTTGTGTCGTAGTGTAATATCCATGTAAATTTTAGATACATACAACTCTATCGTATATGGTGGAAGAGGAGAAAGATCAATCATAAAATTGAATTCCACATCACTTCTTATTGTGATATGGGAGTATATAATATTTCCATTAGCTCTTATATTTTTGTGTCTATAAATTTACTCTAATCCTTCATTTCTTTGGATTCCCAGCCCTTGACACAACCCATACATGAATGAGTCTAGTCCAATATCACGTGTAACACTTAATTGTCTACATTATGACACATCATATTGGATATCGTTTGGTCTATTGACTATGTTTCTATTCATATAAATACTAAATCCAACGTCCATATTTGTTGGGTAGTTTGATCTGATAATGAAAAAAAAAAAAAAAACTTTTCGAACTTGATATTTAAATTTAAAAAATTAAAAATTAAAATAAAAAATAATAATCTAATTATATTTTCTAAAAAAAAAGAGATTAAACAGAATACATGTTAAAAAAAAATTGATTTATAAATAAAGAACAGTTTAATAATAAAAAAGAATAATAACTATTAAAAAAGTATGAAAAAATAAAAAATTTCAACAATTAACTTATTTGTAAATATATTTACCAATAGTTTATAAACATTAAAATTATGTGAGATTTTAATTTATATTCATTTAAGGTTTTAAGAAATTTACATATTACTGCTAAAAAATAAAATGTTTGTAGATATTCCAAAAATCATAAAATTTTTCGTTTTTTTTTATGAATTTTCTAAAACCTTATTTAAGATTTTAGAAAAAAATAAAATTTTTTATAAATATCTCAAAACATAATATAAAATTTTAAATTTTATAAACGAACACAACAAAATAAAAGAATATATATCATATATTTTTTTATAATGAAAAAGAAGGACACAAGAAAAAAATATTGTCACAAGAAAGAAGTAGTACGAAAAATTCGAATCCTAAATATTGTTGAATTAAAAAAAGAAAAATGTATAAATTTATTATTCATACATAAAAATAAATATCTGTTCAACATACTTGGTGATAAAATATAAACAAGCATAAAAATATAAATACCATGCATGAAAATATGCATTTAATAAACAATAGGCATGGTAATAAAAAATATAAAAAATTCAACATATTCATAAAAAAAATATACATTATTGCACTTGTATGGAAAATTATATTTATTCGACATACATAGTACTAAAAAATTACAAAAGCATAAAAACATACATTTAATGAACATGTCCGAAACTAACATTTAATCAATTAGTATATGATATTTAATTTAATCTATATGTAAATTAATATTTATATATTTTTTTATATCTTTTAATAAATAAAAAACCAACAAATTAATTTACATACTTTTTAGGATAGAAAAAGTAGCACAATAAATTCCTACGATAATTCAAAATATTATTATAAATAACTATAAATAAATTTTGTAAAACAATATATTAACTAACTTACCTTTATAAAATAACTCAAACTTGATTAAGGTGCTAGGAAAATAAGACTTGAAAGAAAAAAATTGTTGTTGTCCATAAGAGAAGAAATTTGGAGAAGAGAAATGGTAAATATGAGAGAAATGTGAGAAATGTGAGAATTATATATATAAAGCGGTAGATATAAGTTAATTATGAAAATTTAAAAAAAAAAGCAAATCAAATCATTTAAAATTAAAATAAAAAATCCAATCGTGTCAGAAAACGGTGGGCAGTTTCCCATAAATTTTCTATTGCAATTTTTTAAAATTCACTTTTGCACATAAAAAAGACAAAAAACTTACTTTAATTTTGTAAGTGGTTTGAAAAGTATCTGAATTTTGCAAAAGGTTTTCAAATCAGCAATAGTTTTTCAAATTGCACCGAAAATCCGCAACTCTCTTGAAAAAAAAGGTGTAAAATCGAGAAGACAGACAAGAATCCCGAAATTGAAGTAAAATACAACAAAAAAGAAAAAGGAAAAGCCAGGTGGCGCTCCATTAGAGAGTGCCACGTGGCGGTCTGAAATGGCTGCTATATATATATATATATATATATATATATAAAATACAACCATGTTCATGCTTAGCGCCAAGGTGAGAGTTAAATCACGAGACGAGACTTTTCATCCGATTCTGTTGCCAACTTTCATCATCATCAGTGCTCTAGATTTATTCAGAGATTCTTCATTTTCCTTTAAGAAACCTGAGAAATTTCTGCTTTGGCTGGCCTACAATCCGAGTTTCTATCGGCAATTGATTTGGAATTTCGGAGAATGGGGAAGCCGTCTTGGCCTTCGGAGGAAGAGGTAATTCTTCAAGCTTCTCTTGATTTTGAAATGCGGATTCAATCGCTTTGGCACTGTTATTGTGTGGATTCATTGGTTTCTGGATTTGTTGTTGTTTGTTTTCATGATTGTGATTTGTTTTTTTGAATTTGATTGGGACGAACTGTTGTTTTTGTTTTTTTTGTTAAATCGTTTGTATCTGGAAAATTTGAGTTCATATACCATGCGTGTTTGATCCGATGTTACTTTTGATTTATTTGGTATATTCCGATTTGGATCCATGCATTGTTGGATCGTGCAATGCTAATATGCGGATCGGATTGGAGATTTTCCCTGATTTGAATCTTGGATCTCTCCTAGTTCGTTTGTAATGGATCTGTTTTGTTGTTTTAGCTAAATGGAATCAAGAAGATTGTTTCGGAAATGTCTATGAGAAGGGTGGAGGACGTTCGTGTAGTTGTCTCTCCGTATCGAATTTGTCCATTGGGAGCTCACATTGATCATCAGGTTAGTCTGATATGATGTATTCTAAAAATTTGTACTCAGTGTCTCGTTGAGGTTCATATTGGTGCTGTTAAATCAGTAAGAGTAGCGGCATTTTGTATGGTTTTCAATTTGGTGTTGATTTTACGTTCTGAAGTTTGTTCTTTAGATGACATGGAAGGTCTTTTGATACTGTTCTATTGGTTGTTAGGGCGGGAATGTTTCGGCGATGACGATAAATAAGGGAGTGCTTTTGGGATTTGTTCCTTCTGGTGATGCTCAGGTAATGACTGCGCGGTTATAAATTTCTGTGTAGCCATTTGAATTACATAGTTCTGAATCTGAACTGAGATATTAGGAATAGCTTTTTTTGGGAGTTTTATATTTAAAGAATGTAGTATTGGTATTACTATAGGATTCAGAGTGCCTCAAAGGCACCATTCACTTAACAGGGTTTTAAAATTACGGGTTTATACCCTGTTATAATTCGACTTATTCTAAGTTTACAACGAAATCAAAATATTTTAGTTTATATCTGCACGTGTTGCAGCGGCTTCAGGCAGCCATAGCCGTAGGGAACATCATTAACAGGGTTTTTTAAGGAATAAGTGTGGAGTTTTAAAATTGGATAATAACACCTGCAAAGGTAACTAAAACCGTAGAGCCCATTGACTGTCATATTCTGCATGGAAGGTGTCATGGACCTCTCATATACATCTTGGAACAATTTGTTCTTCACTCAAAAGCACACTCTTACTGACTATAAACTCAATTGTTAGTCTTGATAGTTGGTGAAAGCACGATAACTATATAACTATATATATATTTATATATTTATATATATATATGTGTGTGTGTGTATATATAAATATATAAATATATAAAAATATATATACATATATATGTGTATATATAAATATATAAATATATAAATATATAAAAATATATATGTATATATATGTATAAAGACATCTATAAAGTTAGATGTGTTTCCCATTTGTTTCAAAAGGCCAAAGGTTTCCAATTATTGATCTATTGGCTTTATGTTCCACTATGAAATGGCATTGGTTGGTATAATCATAAAATCCTTTTGTTTTATGATGTTTATGCACACACATACATGCACGTGTTTTATCAGTAACTATAAACTATAAAGCTGGAGAACCAATTTTAAGAAAAAATGACCTGCGGTACCAGTTACTTTTAATCTAAATGGATGTTTAAAACTATGGTTGTTATGTATGTTGCAAGTATTTTAGTTTATTGGGGGTTTTCAACTCCAGCTTTTGAACTGTCTCTGCACGTGGAGAAATTGATCTATACCTGTTTATATTTCTTCACTAATGATCTAATATCCAAGAATGACTTATTTTATCTTGGAAGTAAAGCTTATGTGGTACTTAGATGTAAAGTAACATTTGGGCCTCTTTTAGGTTGTACTCCGTTCGGGTCAGTTCAAAGGAGATGTCAATTTCAGGTGTGTTATGCTCTGTAAAATATTTTTCTTCTACATCTTATAACTCTCATGGAAGTATGCATCGAATAAAATATCGATAATAGTTTTGTTAGTTGATGTAATTAAATTTACCTCAACCTATCAACTTAAGCTTTTGAGTTGATTGTTGATTTAACATAATATCAGAATAAGAGGTCATGTGTTCAAACACTTGCCCAGTCGTTTCATCCCTAATTAATATTGCTTTCCACTT
Organism: Sechiopsis laciniata; assembly: GCA_037833695.1. Classification (NCBI taxonomy): domain Eukaryota; kingdom Viridiplantae; phylum Streptophyta; class Magnoliopsida; order Cucurbitales; family Cucurbitaceae; genus Sechiopsis; species Sechiopsis laciniata. The sequence continues at coordinate 11,768,447 of JBBMKA010000009.1, read as the reverse complement.
GTTGGAAAATTTTCAAACTTCAAAGCCCACTAGTGTAGGAGAGCGTTGGTTGATATAACACCAAGTTCCTTCTTAACTTTTGGATTCATTAGTGATTTAACATGGTTCAACAGTTTTGACATTAATACGTGAAAAGCTTTTCATTCCTAAATTCATATAAATTAGTTATCACCTCAAGATTGCTTATAGGCTGAGATGAAATAGGCCAAAGAAGCCAAGTCATGTTTACTAGAAATAACATAATCACTAGCTTTATGAGGCTGTCTCAAACCAGGCCATTCCGCCCTCTGCATCTAGTCATTCTCAAAAAAAGTTTCTACTGTAGTTTGTTTGACTCTTCCTAACTATTTCTGCTTCGGTGGAAGGTGTTTTCTCCTTGGATCTTATTGCTTGCTTTTGGTATACCTCTATATAGCTTAGAATACAAAGGGGACCAAAATTATATGTATAAGGTTTCAACTTGTAAGTTTCTTTTCCTTTTCAAACAAGAACAGATTGTTATTTGTATTTTCCCCAAAATTTTGCGAGAAATCAAAATATACTTGCTTCAAATGAAGTAGAACTTTTATGTCCGTGTTTGGATGGCCCGTTGGTATTAGCCAACTTTTTCACGGAGGCCTCCAAATGCATAATTTTTCTTGGACATTGCTACTATACATGTTATCCTATGATAACCATTCATTGCCTTATATCGTGGAAACTGCAGAGTTGATGAAAACCAGAATCCAAGCCCTAGTAACAAGAATGGTCATGCTAAATTGAAAGAGGAAAATAACTGGGGAAGGTATGCTAGAGGAGCAGCATATGCACTACAAAAGAAAGAACACTGTCTTTTTCAGGTTAGAGATTTTTCTTTGTTTTGGAGTTCATAACTTGTTTTTGATTAACCTATTTTAATCCTTGGTGGTCACATACCTAGGAATTAATTTCTCATGAGTTACTTTGACAAGCAAATGTAGTAGAGTTAGGTCTTTCAAAAAAATGTAGTATAGTTAGAGAGTTGTTTTTTGAGGATAGTTGAATTGCGCGTAAACAGGTTCGGAGTCCGGGCCCTCATGGATATCAAGAAAATAAAACACCATGCTCTGCATATCCTTCATTCAGTTTCAACTTTCTAAAGTAGGCCGTACCATGCCTGCAAAGGGCTTTCTAGCTACTACAAATTCTTTTTTTTTTTTGCCTCCAAATTCTCAATCTAACTGCTTTGTTTGCTTGATCATTTGTTAGAAAGATAGGTTAGTTACATCGGATTATTAATCTAACTACTTTGTTTGCTTGAATCCGAACTATGAGTGAGAGTTTGTATACATTGGGGTTGGAGTGTACATTAAAAAAATTTAAAAATGTTTCTTTTTGAGGTGGATATTAATGAGCTCGAAAGTTGTGTGGTACCTATATTCTGAAATCTTTCATTGCAATGTTCCAGGGTATAATAGGGTATATTTGTGGTTCGGATGGTCTTGACAGTTCCGGCCTCAGCTCTTCTGCAGCTGTAAGTATGTTTTTTCCTCATTCTTTGATTCTCCTTTTAATTCTGACAATTGTAAAGTTGATTTATTGTTAATAGGATTAAATTACTTCGTAATTTTTTGTAAAGTATCAAAACCTGAAGTAATCATTCTTTCAGACCAGAAAATTAAATTGATACAAATGATTTAGCCGAAAACAAAGAAAGCAATTTTTTTGCCAATTTATGGGGACTCTAGATTTTTTTATTTTTCTATTCTACAAAATTAAGGCTGTGGTGGGACATTTTTTGCTCCTCATTGAATGTGTCCCACATCACATTCACTGAAACACGTACCTAGGTGATGAGTATGGTACTTAAGGTGATGGGTTCAATCCATGGTGGCCATCTACCTAGGAATTAATTTATTACGAGTTTTTTTGACATCCAAATGTTGTAGGGTCAGACGCCTGTGACATTAGTCGAGGTGGGCGCGAGCTGGCCCAGACAGTCACAGATATCAAAAAAAAAAAATTGTTTACTCATGCACAAACATTTGTTTTGTGTGCGAAGGGTCTAGTTTGTTATTTCCTAAGTGCAAAGTTCACTAGAAATAGGAGGATTTATGCTTGCAAAAAAAAAAAGATTAAACGAAGAGACAGTCAGTTTCTTTCTATTATGAGCTAAATAATTATCAATGAATACATACACATATTATATTTATACTAGCTTAACTGTACACATAGGGACAAGCAGGCCTCATCTCACATGATGGTTTGACCTGATAATCAAGAGGTTACGAGTTCGAATCCTTCACTCCAAATATTATTGAATAAAAAAAAAAAAAACTTTGTGCACATGGCGTGGCCGCATGGGTTTGAAATTTGTAAAAAGAACTTATTTTATAAAAAGACATTAATTCATTTGATTAACCATTCTCACTTTCAAGAAGGAAGTTAAAAAAATACTTATATATGAAACATATTTACAGAAAAGGAGACTTTTAAGATGATTGGAATAAAGTACTATAGCCTATTGTAGTTCACAAAAGAATATCATTTGATTAAAATAATGTTTTTGAGTGATTAGCTTGAGGCTGTAAGGAATTTGGTAGTATGCACCACTTGAAGTTTGTGTTAATAGTCATAGAAGAATTCATCACGTTCTATAGTGCAGACTGTTGTGTATAGATGTATATTAGACTGACGGGTCGAAATAAATTACGTTTTTTGTCTATTTATTCTTTGTACACTACATTACTAATTTTGATGCTCATATGAATACGAGAGGCCTTTCAACAACTAAGTTTAATATGTAGTTTTTATGGTTGACAGGTTGGATTGGCTTACTTGTTAGCCCTGGAAAAGGCTAATAATTTTACAATATCTCCGACAGAAAATATCGAATATGATAGGTAGGTTGCTTAATTTCTTGATTATACTTCTGCTACATATAGTCAATTGGTCTGTTCCCGAGATAACAAAGCTTTTAGTTTACTCGTTCAAATTAACCATTCAAAGGAAATTAGATTGAATCAGCCTTCACAATAATAGAGCTAAAATTTTGGAAATCTTACTCTTGATTTGTTAAAAGCAGTTATATTATTTCTATGCATCCTTCATATAGCTCCTTCTATCATACACTCTTCCATTCAGGTATAGAAATACAAATACTAACTTCAAAAGTAACCAAAACCTTAAATTGTGGATGGGGGATGTATTTTTCTTACAGTTAGCTTTCAAATTTAATTTCGTTGACATAGAAACCTAGAAGGCATTACTTCCATTCACGTAAGCATGTATATATCGTTTTCCTTTGTTATGTAGGCTAATTGAAAATGGATACTTGGGTTTGAGAAATGGCATACTGGACCAATCAGCAATATTACTTTCAAGCTATGGTAGCCTATTGCACATGAACTGCAAGGTAGTGAATTGATCCTCCGCGGTCGTGAATGTAGAAGAATTTGATTTCATTTACTATATTATCATTTTACACCTTTTCGAAGCATCTCACTACGTGATATACTTGGTTTATTGATCTTGCTTGTTTTTCTGCTAGACTGCTTGTTTATTACATGAATGAAATACTTGTACTAATAAACTGCCTTATATATTGAAAAATAATAAGAATCCTGCAGTTCGCAATATTGACTATAGGATTAGGAGACAGTTTTTGTACTTAGTTTTGTTTGTTGGTTTGTCAGTCATCGTTTCTTGATATTTTTAATTTTCTAATATTAGAGTTCTGTTTTGCAACTGCTTTTTCTTATATCCAATTTTCTAGTTGGTTGAACCATAATAGTATATAAAGTCAAATTTTCATTTAAATCTTATAATAGCCCGAGTATTCTTTGAATTATATATAAGTAAAATTAGGTATATATATTGTTTAACCTAATTGAAAAACAGAATTAAGTAGAATCACGTGTATTGAAAATATAGATTATCTATTCTGAGCAGGGAACAGCTTGTGCCTTGTGGGAAGTGTTTTTCATGTTCTTCTATTTTGTTTACTTTTTTATATGTATCCCAAGGAAAAAAAGGCTTTGTTTCTTATATATAAAAAAGAGGTGACATCGTGGGGTTCACTATCAAAGTCATATTAGGGGTTGACTTCCACGCTCCTTCTATAAAAACATATCCCTAAGTCCCCAAGGGGTAGCATAGTAGTTAAAGGCTTGAACTTTGAAGGTATGCTCCCTGGAGGCCTTAGGTTCGAGACTCACCTATGACATTAATTTATAGACACCTCATGTGTCTCATTCCTTCGATGTCTCCCAGTGCTAAGCTTCTTTAAAGAGAGGCATTTCACCTTTACTTTTCTTGGCACTCATCGAGCCCAATACTCAGTTTCTTAAACAACATTGATTGTTTTCTAATAATGCAGTTTAGGGTTGGTTATACATCTATTTCATCTGAATCATATTCCTTTTAGACTATACTGGCTCTGACTGCGAGTGTTTGGATGCTCTCTTTCTTTCTATTTCCAAAATTTTGGCCTGCCATATGGTTTATCCTTTAACTGTGTCCATAATTTGTTTAATGGTTTTTATTTGACAAGGGAAGACTAAGGATTTCAAGCTAATACGCCCACTAGATATGGAAAGGAGTCTAAAATCTGAGACGCAGAAGGAATACAAAATTTTATTAGCATTTTCAGGACTGAAACAGGCTTTGACAAATAACCCTGGATATAACCACCGTGTTTCAGAGTGTCAAGAGGCTGCGAAAGTTCTTCTGAAGTAAGATTTACACCCTTTTTGCTGAATGGACCTCCCTATTATAATGAGTTTAAAAAATACGTAGTTTTTCATGTCAGAGCGCGTTTTAGAACCATTCCACATTTAAGGTTTAAGTTTAATTAGAGTATGAAATTATGAAGTTTATCTTGTAATGCTTGAAGAGTTGAAATTGGGACAGGAAATGGTACAATCATAGAAAATATCTTTGTGAGTCACTATTTCTAGTGTCTTGAAACATTCATTTATATAGAAGGAGAAACCTTTAATTTGATAGATGAAGTTAAAGTTGGACAAACAAAATGGACTGCCTGCATTATTTAAGCAACTCTTTTTACTGAGTAAAGAAGGACAGCTTTTGGGGGGCCTCAGTATTGTAATGTGAATACATAGAAACTCAGGTAGTCTAGTACACTGGAAGAAGTAAATAGGAATAGGAATATATATTTGCAAGGGAATTATGTAACTACAAAGGATAAGCTCTAAAACCAAAAGGAACTAAAGGCTCGGATTTGGGGAAATTCACAAATTAACTTCCTTGCATAATGATGAAAGATAACCTCTAGGCATATTTATAAACAAGTATAATTATTGAGGGTTTCTTTTTTCTAATTTTTTATCTTAGAATATTACATCTCCTTTGGGTAGATGAAGAAGTAAGGATGCCTTAATCACTAAACTATTGTCATGTTAGGTTCTTTTCTCTCGGTTCTTTTTTTGCATGTTAAATTAGCATTATATGAAATCTGTAACTTTTAAAGGGACAAACTGGATTTAGTACTTACTCTTTCTTTTCATTCTTTAGTGCGTCTGGCAATTCTCATATGGAGCCACTCCTTTGTAATGGCAAGTATTTTTTCAGACATTTTAGAATTTTTTTGTTCGTTTGTTTGTTTGTAATCCTAAATCCTCGTTTGACGACTCTGATTTTTGTTCCTTTTTTGAATTGTCTTCTTATCAGTTGAAAAAGAAGCTTATGAAGTTCATAAGGTAACGTCTTTTTAGTATTAATGTAAAAGATGCCATCTAAACCATAATTTGTGCATTGTGAGTGTTTTGATAACACTGATAAGTAGGGAAATAATTCGAGTCAAATAGTATGTTTCAAAGTTATGCATTCCATCGTGCATATACAGATACAAGTTCTTTTAATGCATTATGTAAATGATAAAAAACTTGAAGAAAATGAGTTCGTTATGATGACCACCTTCCGAGATTTAATATCCTTCACTTGATAACCAAATATAGCAAGGTTAAGTTGTTATCCTTGTCCACTGAAAATAGTATAGGTGCGTAATGCGTGTAAGATGACTCGGACACTGACATATATATAAGAATTTTTTTTTTTTTTTTAATGCATTACTGATCAAATTACTTTGTTTTTGTCACTTTTCTTAAACTTCACTCATTCAGATTTTTTCTATACAGTCCGTGTTAGAAACGAAATTGGCGAAAAGAGCAGAGCATTATTTCTCAGAAAACACGCGGGTCTTACAAGGTACTCTTTTATAGACGTTCTTGTTCGCAAAACCATTCTTTTCTATTCCTCAGTTGTAGTCATGTAGAGGACTTGAACAGAAGTATGATATTAATGGTCCTTTTAGGACTCGAAGCATGGGCTTCAGGAAGCTTGGAAGACTTCGGAAAACTCATTGCGGCTTCTGGTCGAAGTTCAATCGTAAACTACGAATGCGGTATGCCTCGACTTTCTTAATTAGTGCTTACTGCATATTTTATCCTATTTAACATAATGAAGTACAATCACTTTTTAAGAAAACTTACCAAGCTAGTCATATCTAGAAAATAATACAACGGTCAATTAAAAAAAAAAAAAGCAAATGTAGTCATTATTGGTATTACTGAATATTGTCACCTACTTTTTTATAATTTTAATATTAATGGGTATTTATACAATACTAGTATTAATGAATATTTATAATACAATATTAAAACATATTAATGATTATTGATGCAAATAATTTAAAATTTGTCTACATTTGTAATTACTTTGTGAGAAGAGTCCATCCATTATAATTTTTTTTTTATTAGTTTCTTAATATTTCCGATTTTGTATTGGATTATGGTTTCAGCTGGTTGGGTTGAATAATTTTTCAAAATTTTCCATTGGATTTGAAATAATGAGGCCCTGTTTGATAACCATTTGATTTTTTGTTTTTAAATTTAATCTTATTTTTACTTATATTTGCTCCATCTTTCCTACGATGTATCTAACTTTCTTTAAAAAAATATGTGAATCTTAACCAAAATTTTAAAATAAAAATAAATTTTTGGAAGCTACTTTTTTTTTCCACCAAATTTTGGTTTGATTTCTACAAATATAGATAAAGATGTAGATATCTATGTAGAAAAAAATATATGATATTAGTAGTTGTTATAGGCTTACATTTAAAAAACAAATAACAAAAAAGTTATCAAACGAGGCGTGAATAATAGAGATTCCATAGTTGTTTGTTTGAACAACCCAACTTTTAGATGGATTGTTGCTAGAATACTTCACTTGCTTGAATTTGTTTTGCGCTGAAAAATTATGTCAGTAGGCAAAAAATCACAACACCACATATGATTTTTCATGAAGGTGCGGAGCCACTCGTTCAACTTTATGAGATCCTCTTGAGAGCACCTGGAGTATGTGGAGCGCGGTTCAGTGGTGCTGGATTTAGAGGTTGTTGCCTTGCTCTCGTAGATGCCGAATTCGCCGCCGAAGCTGCAGAATTCGTGCGCATAGAGTATCTCGAGGCGCAGCCGGAGTTGGCAAGACAGATAAATCCAAAGACCGCCGTGCTGATATGTGAGCCAGGCGATTGTGCTCATATGATTTGAGTATCTCTCTTCCAACGGCCTATTTCTCCATTATTAATATGGTTTTCATTCTTTTCGTACTACAAGTTGAATTTTGATAATTTCTTGTCCGTTCTGTACTTTGTCACTCTACACACATGCAAGGAGAGAGCATATTGTATATACTTTTATAACGTTACACATGCAATATTATTTTACCGAAAATATGTGCATGTTTGGATATGCACTTTATTATAAAAGTTAGGAAATGGGAGTGAAAATACCGATTTCTAAGATCGAATCTATAACTGTGGTGTTAAACTGAATGACTACCAATAATGAAACTAACACACACCACCAACCGTTTCGGTATGTCTTAAGACTTCTAGTTTAATCTATATGGTAGAGTAGATTTTGTTTAAAGCAAGGACGCTATCTTTATGACAATTTGAGCATAGTTGATTAAGACACGTGTTCTCGACTAAATCGATACTCCCTGATCAACTAAAAAAAAATGATATTTTGTTGTCATAATTTTTTTGAGTTGAGAAAATTGAAGTAGGAATATTTTACCATTTGTCGCTCAAGGGTTAAAATTTGTTAGATTTCTTTTCAAAGAAATAAAAAAGGTAATGTTGATTGATATAACTAAATTTATCTCAACTTAGCTAACTTATTGATTTTCACTTGGTAAATAGAATTAAAATTTTAAATTCATAGTTTGTTTTAAGATGAGATGAGAGCCCAACATCTTGTTTGTTTTGAGTTGTTTACATCTAATTTAGATGAGATGAGATGTTGTGAATGAACATTTCCGTACGGTCACCGTGTTCCTAAATTAAAAAAAAAAAAAAATCACTCTCTTTTTTCCTCTTGTCCTTCTTCCTCCATTTTCTTTATGACCCATCACAATCTCTGTTTCCTTGTCAACTCCAAAAATTGGCCGGTGAAAGAACTTTGGTGACGGTGGCTCGACGACACGCAGTGGCTGGCGCATGGTCAAGATGACGGTGACGGGTTCCTTCAGTGACGGCTGCTCGGAAACAGTGCGACTGAGACAACATAACAACATATTCTTCACTGCGGCGAAGGACTTCTCGACGTAAGCAGTAAAGATACATGGCGACCAGCTTCTATAAAGCAAACTCAAATTCTTGATCTACGACATTATTAATTATGAATGGGTGGCGCCATTAGTTAATTGGTTTGGTGTTAATTTACTTTTATTCTACAGTCACGAGTTCGATCCTTGGAATCAGTATTTATAATCTCCTTCCTCAAACTTGTACTAAAAAAACAACAATTATTAATTTAAACCCAACAAAAACAAAAATTTTAGAAATTGGGACAGAGCCAAAACGATTATCTGTACCTAATTCTTCTTTCTTTTTTAGATTATAACTGATTCTAAATTGAAATTAGATAGATAAAATTGGATTTAAAATTTTGAAATTAGGAGCCTAACAAATTTAAATTTGATGTTTCTTTAGGATCTGCATATTTTTTTGAATTGATTTGGTGAGTTCAAAATTGAATGATTTGGGGATTTAGATTTAATAGTGAATGATTTAAATTTAAAACCTATTTGGTTAAGCCAACAATATTTAGCTTAACAAAAACTGTTCCTATGGCCGGATATTTTTTTTTTAATTTTTTTTTTTTTGAAGAATTCTATAAATTAACCTTTTAAAAAAATATACCTATAAATTAATTAGTTATGAACCAATTATATAAATGAAAATCTTAATTTCTTTTCAAAAAATAAAAAATAGAATCTTAATTTAGTTTTAGATATAATCGTTTTTCTAAACTTTATTAATTTTTTTTGAAAACACTAAACTTTATTAATTAGTTATGAACCAATTATAAATTTTTTTTTAATTTTTTTTGAAAATGCAACCTAGCACAAATAAAATTTAAATTAAATTAGATTGTAATAATTTGTTAGGATTCATATAAATATTTCAAATAATTTTGGTATTTGCACATTAGTTTATATATATATATATATATTACTTGTCATTTATTTATGGTATGTTAGTAGTTTTATATTATTTGTTCTTTTATGTCAGAGATTGTATTTTCTTTTCTTTTCTTTTTTTTTGAAATTTTTTTCATGCTTACACTAATGACTAAAGATTGTTTATGAATAATTTTGTTATTCAACAACAAATTATAAGAAATTAAAAAAACAAACAAACAAATTATAAGTTTAATTAAAAAAGAAAATTGCATTACATATTCTAACCTCTCATCCCATTTTTGTGCAATTTAAATAAAGTTTTTTGTTATCTCATTTTATTTCCCTGCCACCTCAAACAAGGTTTTCTTGTCATCTCATCTCATCTCACTGCATTCCAAACAAGATTTTTCTACTATCAACATCTCATCTTCTCTCCTCTCATCTCATATGCCGTCAAACACTCTCGAAAAGTGTTGGTTGATATAATTAAATTTACTCAAATCTACGACTGAAGCTTTTGGGTTGAAAGTTAATATGCTTCACATGAAATAGTTCTGAGATTACTTGGATTCCATGGAAATGTACCTCCTTTTTAAACATAACTATGGAGGAAGAAAAGAAAGTGTACGAGAATCCTGTTGATGAATCAATTCCCATTACATTTATTTTGGAAATTCAATATACTTTTGGTCTTTAAAGAGTAATCAATTCAGCAAGGGCATTTCAATCCCATTAGTTTAGAAGTGGTGATACATGCGTTTCCAATTATTGTGGCCACTATTAATCCATTCGTCTTTAGTCAACTTGGTAAGTTAAAGATAATATAAACATGGGTATTTTTATTTTTTATTTTTTAAAAATACAAATTGAGAGAGGGGACATAGAATACTGCTCTCAAATAAATAAGAGTCAAATACCAATTCTCAAGATCTAATCCGTGACCATGGTGTTAAATTGGTTTATCGCCAAATAATGAAACCAACACATCACTAACCCTTTCGATAGGTATCTATAATCTCAATAAGATATTATTAAGCTTCTATTCTACAAGATTATAGTTTTTCAGAACCATCATGGGGTGGTTCAAATGGTCAAAGATGGTATTAGGATACTTAAGATGATGAGTTCAATTCATGGTGACCATATACTTAAAAATTACGAGCTTCCTTGAAAAAAATTATAGTTTTTCAGATAAATTAGTCATATCATAGTTTCTCGCAGAAATTAAATCGTTTGATAATCATTTTATTTTAAGTTTTTTGTTTTTGAAATTTAAGCCTACAACAACTATTTCACTATATATATTTCTTATTTAGATAATCTACATCTTACCTATAAAATTTGAAAACAAAAAAGAATTGATTTAGATTTTAAAATTTGATTAACATTCACTTACTATTCTTAAGGATATATCCTTAAGAATATATATAACAAATAATAAAAAATGTAAGTACAAATAAGTTTAAATTTCAAAAATAAAAAATAAAATATCAAATGGTTATGAAACTAAGTTTAATGTTCTTCAATGATAATGTTATTGTGATGTTGGTATCTAGTAATATATATCTATAAAAAGATAAATGAAAAATGTATTTTCTTTTTATGAATTTAACAAAGGGAAAATTAAATTTTTTTTCAAATGATAGAATAGGATGTGATATCTTCATGTTGTCAAATTTAAATGATATGGCCAAATTTATTACAGGTTCCGTATTTTCCTTTTTTTTCTCTCTCTCTTAATAATCATATTTCTATCGTGCGGGAATAATAGCAATGTATCTCCCACCATTATCTTTTTCAACCAATCTTTTCTTTAGAAAAAAAAAAAAAAAAAATCGAATACTTTGGAATACATATTCCTTGCATTCAAATATGAAATTCTTCTTTATGAATAATTTTTTAGTGCAGTTGGATTCCATATTGTTTTTTAGACAATAAAAACGTGGCTAAAAATAGGGGTGAACATGGGTTGGGTTGAAGAGGTTTTCAACCCAACCCAAATTTTCGAGTTGGTCATTTTTCCAATCCAACCCTATATTTTTGGATTGGGTTGGGTCATCGGGTTCATCAATACTTGCAAATATATATACTTTTTTTAATCAAATTAGTCATATTTTATACATAAACAAAATATAATCTCTAATCATTATCATATCAAGTTAATGAAATTATATAAATATTTAATATGCAAAACATTCAATCAAAAATCACTCACTATTAGTACTACTATGATGGTTTCATATAAAAATCTCAATTATATAACATAAAACAAATAGATAATTAAAACAAAAAAAATAGATGACATAAT
>JBBMKA010000009.1:11723768-11747612 GCA_037833695.1 Sechiopsis laciniata | reverse complement strand
TTTTTTCAATAGAGTTAAAATTATTTTTAGAAATATATATTTTAATATTGATGTTAGCCGAAATTAAAATATAAGTTTGATGAGATTTAATATAGAATTTGAAAAAAAAAAGAAAAAAAATACAAATTTGAAGTGGGATTAAATAGTGGTTGAAATAGGGTTAATAGTGGTTGTTTACTACAAAAAATAAACGAGGGGTTATTGAGGAGTGGTTATTAACCACTCCTCATGTCCAAAGAACAAACACACCCTAAGGAGAGAAAGTAGAATGAAAAACAAAATAAAAACACAATCCCCAAAGCATAAGTGATTATGGCCCACAAGCCATACCAAGATAAGATAAAAGACGAAAAGCTGTGAATCAATTAACAACTTTTAAACTCATTTGACACACATTTTGACGATTATCACTTAGGAGTGATTGGCTGCAGGTGAGATGAGATGAGATGAGAGGAGATGCGATGAGATGTTGTTAGCAGAAAAACCTTATTTGGGGGGCACGAAGATGAGATGAGATGAAATGAAAAAACCTTGTTTGTGATGGAAGGAAAGAAGGTGAGAGGTTAGGGTATTTGATTTTTTTATTTTTTTATTTTATATCTATTCTTAGGTTTTTTTTAACAATAAAATTGTTCTCAATTTTTTTTTTTTTAACAATTATTCTCAAAATTTTAACTATTAACATAAATATGTAAATATAATCACTATCATAAAAAATGTAAATAACATAAAATTAATAGTATACCACCTTGATCATATTAATATTTATATTCAAAAGAAACGGAGTTTCAATAATATTATGTACCATATAACCATGAGATCAAAGTTTCGAATCTTCCACACCTAAATATTGTTTAATTTAAAAAAATAATAATGAGAAAAACCTTCACACCACAAAAATGAAGTTTGACTAATTTAAAATATTTGTAGATCATTAATATTTTTTTAAAACTTTTTTAAAACTTTTTTTTTTTCAGATTTGTTAGACTTAAATAATAAAAATAAATCTAAAAATACCAAGATTCTATTTATTAAAAAATAATGAATTAAAAAATAAAAATAAAACCATTTGGTTAAACTAGTCATTATAAAATCTTGATAACAATTTTTTTTTTATTTTATTAAAAAATAAACTATTTTCTTATACATTTTTATACATTCATATTCATATTTATCAAAGGTCAAAGAATTGTCAATAAAATATACTAATTAATAGATTACAATAAATTAAACATATTTATCTTATCAGTCATTGACGCTTCTAGGGAATCATAAACACCCCTAAATTTTTTAATTTTTTTTTTTTTTTTTTTGTAGTTAAAAGTGAACTCAGTCACATTTTGATAATAATTATAACATGGAAGTAAGACAATGACCCTCAAATTTTGGAATTTATTGTTTTTTTAATGTAAAATAAATCTCAATCCCTATGTTGACTCATATAAATCTTAAAACTTATCGTTGTGTTATATACCAACAAAACTCTCAAAATTATTTAAACTAGTTTAACCCTTCCAAAAAAATCAGCTTCAGTCCTACTATACTTTAAAGTGTAGCTTAATACATGTGTACAAAATTTGAATCTCATTTTTTTAACAAACAAAATAAGTTCAATATTTTTAAGTTTGTTAGAAGTAAGTTTTAAATCTATTGTAAACTACGAATAAAAATTCAATGTGTATAAATTATTTAAATTTAATACGTTTTTTAATAAATTGATGTATATATTGTTAATATTAAAAAGAAACACATTGTTTTGTAACAATAATTTTTTAATTATGAATTTGTAAATACGATATTTATAATCTATGTCTAAACAATTGAAGTTTCATAAATTCTTTTATTATTAAGGATGATAAGCAAAGAAATAAAAAATATTTATTTTTTTATAAATAAAAATATTAAAATTTATTGTCATATACCAAGAGATAATATATCTATTTATTTTAATTTTCAAAATTCAAATTTATTTAAATAAATATTTTTAATAATAATAATATAATTATTATAATTATATACTGATATATTAATATATTTAAATAATAATATATTGTTTCTTAAAAAAAAAAAATTATAATAAAAATATATCAAACATAAAATAACAAAATAAAAAAAAAACAAGTAAAAAAATATAAATAAAAAGATGAAAAAATGTTTAAAAAAAGAGAGAAGATGAGATGAGATGAAGAACACCTTGGGCCAAACAAGATGTTGAAGCCCAACACCTTACCTCATCTCATCTCATCCCAAAACAAATACACCATAAGGATATAATAACATTGAGGAGCAAGAATCCACCAAAGTAAAAAACAAGAGTTTCAAGATCGGAGAGGAATAAAGACTCTTTCGAAAGTAACACTCATTAATCATTAGAATAGAAATTTATTTATCAATAAACTCTGAACGAATGACACACCATCACCGAATACTACAACAATAAAAATATGAAAAATAAAAAGAAACATTAAGATGGGTCTTAAAAGTGTCGCCACTTTCAAACTTTTTTGAATTGTCTAAGATTTGCATATCTCTCGGATAATCCCCATTAAAATTATCATGGTGAACGACACCCTTGTTCATCAGGGTGCACCATAACTAAACCATGAAGGCACGTTGTAACTTCTTCCCAACTTAATTTTTTTCCACACAAAATGACTTCTTATATCTCAAAATATTACCCATTCTTGGTTCTACATTTGGGCTATTTTCTTAGATACACTTGGGCTATTTATTAGGCTTTTTCTTAACACGATTTATTGGGCCTTTTAACGTGGGCCGTTTAGGGGTTTTGTACTTATTTGCTACATTATTATATAATGGAATCGATATTATTACAACAATAGTAATGCAAAAAACGTAAATAATTATACATGCGATCGAATGGGTTGGTGGCGTGATTGATTATCTAATTTGATATTAATCCATTTCCATTCCACGGTTACAGATTTTAATAGTATCAAAGAATATTTATAATATAGTATTAAAATGTATCAATGATTATAGATGTAACTTTAAAATTTGACTATCCTAATAATTATTTTGTGAGAAAAATATATTGAGTACAATTTCTCTTAATATAATTATGTCAGAAAAAAGGAAAATTATCTATTTATAAATGAGATTAGAATTGAAATATACTTCAATTGTATATGACTATCACCTATTTAAATCATCGAATAGATTGGTTATATGTCATGAACGTAATTATTTATATGTTAATAATGTAATTTTTTGTCTACTCAATTATTTAACTCACATCGTTATTAGAGATGTCTATGGAGCGGGATGGGGCTGGGGAATGGCTTCCCCGTCCCCG
Source organism: Sechiopsis laciniata (assembly GCA_037833695.1). Classification (NCBI taxonomy): domain Eukaryota; kingdom Viridiplantae; phylum Streptophyta; class Magnoliopsida; order Cucurbitales; family Cucurbitaceae; genus Sechiopsis; species Sechiopsis laciniata. Next base: position 11,744,296 of record JBBMKA010000009.1, on the reverse strand, counting down.
TCCCCACCACCTAATTTAATCCCCGTCCCCGGAAAAATTTCCGTTTTTTTTTTTCCTGAGGATCGGGGCGGGGTCGGATTCCCCGCTGGATTTTTTATTTTTTATTTTATTTTTACATTTTTTAAATATTTTTTTGGACAATACTTTTAAATAATTAGATTTCCTTAGAAAATATCTATAAATTTCAACTATAATGTTAATTATTAAAGAAAAATATTCACATGAACAGATAATTTCATCAACACATATATTTTTATTTGAAAATTAAAGGAGTAAAATATAGAAAAAAAATATTAAAAAAAAAAAAGTAAACGGTGCGGGGTTCGGCGAATCGGGAACGGAGAATACATTCCCCGTCCCCGGCCCCGATTAGCCCACAAGGAATTTTTCCCCGTCCCCGGCCCGTTAGGAGCGGGTCTCAGGGGACCCCGACCCCGCAGGAAAATGGACATCTCTAATAGTTATTATGAATAATTAACTTTTACATACTAATTTACGATCGATTATAAATGATAGAACAATTTTTTTTTGGTTTTTATCAAACTATATGAATGAAATTTTAGTTTTAAAATGATAGAAATTAAATTCTAAAAAGTTATATACGTATCAAATTTATAATTTTTTAAAACAACCAAATTTATAATTTAATTGATAAAAAATTCTGAAACTTTAAACCAAATTTGAACGAAATGAAAATTGCGACCAAGTTGCGGGGTTTAAATAAACAAACATTTCCTTTTATCATTTAGCCTCATTTTATTCGTAAGAGATTCTTTTGGATCTTTCTGGGTGGCAAAAAAAAAGGTTTTTTTTTTTTTTTTTTTTTTTTTTTTTTTTTTTTTTCTTCACACGATAAAGATTTTTCATTGAATTTCTACGATAAGTTTCAAAATAAATCATGTGAGCACAGTTTAAATAAAATATTCAACTTCTTTCCTAATTGGTTACGAAAAAAATAAAAAAGTAGTTACAATCTTACTCTATATTTTAGAATTGCATTTACATTTTGTGTTGGATTAGTATTATAATGATTAACATTGTCAACAAATTTTAATTAATATTAACTTTAAATTTTTATAAAGAATAATTAAAAAAAAAATTAATATAAAGATTAAAATTGAATTTTTGAAAGTTTAAACATTTAAATCGAACCAGCCTCAATTTAGTAACTAAAATTGAACTCTTAGTAGATGTTTTGGAAGAAGGGGATTGAGAATGATTAAGGGAGGAATGAGAATTAGGTAGAAAATAAGAAAAATAATGATTATTTATGTTTAGAATGAATATAATGATTATTTGTATTTGTGGCGACGAGAATGAATATAGAAAAAAAATAAAATGATGAATATGGTGAAAGTAAAAAATAGTGATGTGATATATAAAAGTTGTTGCACGAACAATAAAAAAATAGTTAGAAAGAGAAAGAAGTGAGTTTAGGAAAACGTAATTACGAGGGAAACCATTCCGGTTAGTCAAATACGGGAAATCATTTCCATTGATGTTCTCTCCATTTGTTTTCTATGGTACAAACATACCCTTAAAATTTATGGACAAAAACGTAAAAAAAATCTTAAAGTTCGAAGATAAAAATGTTATTTTACCCTAAAAAGGAAAGATAACAAAAAGATAAATAATATTTGGGTCACGAGCGGAGTAGGAGAGCCACCAACACCACGATAAGGGTGATCCCCCAAATTGCCAAACGTGTCCAAAAAAAAAAAACAAGTCACGAGCCGCTACAAGACAAACTCCCATTTGTACCCAATTTCTTTCTCTTACAAAATTCACAATTTTCTTTTCCCCAAATCCCACAACTTCTCTCTTTTAGTTTGTAACCAAAATTCAGATCAGCCATTCCTTAGAACAAAAATAAAAATAAAATGACTCAATCCCAGTTCTTAAACATGGCTCTTCTCCTTCTCCTCCTTCTCTGCCTCGTCGTCGCGCCGGCCCGCGCCCTCAACATTGGCATCCAAGTCATCGATCCCTCAATCACTCTGGTTCTTCCCTTTTTTTTTTTTATAATATTTGCCCGTTTATACACATTTTGACTATTTTACAGAATATATAGTCTATTTTTCAATTGTAGATTTTTTTTTGAGAATTTAACCATAATTGAGATGAGATTCAAATTTATAACTTTTTTGTTATTGGTTTTCTATGATATCATTGAGACTCGTCATCTTTTGACTATTTAGAATTGATTGATTGATTTGATCTACATTAATGTACATTGTGAATCGAAAAGGTCATAGATTCAAATTTTAGATTGCAATTATTGAATTAAATAAAGATTGATATGATTTGTGTTGGGTTTGCTATTGTTGTGTGGGTGCAGAGCAAAGAATGCAGTCGAAAATGCGAGTCAGAGTTCTGTGCAGGTTGTTGTTGTAATTATAATTACGAATTTATTTCTAGGTTTTTTTTTTTTTTGGTTATAAAATTTGGGGTTTTGAATTGAATTTGATTTGGCAGTGCCACCATTATTGAGATATGGGAAATATTGTGGGCTAATGTATAGCGGTTGCCCCGGTGAACGCCCATGCGATGGCTTGGATGCTTGTTGTAAGAATCATGACGATTGTGTTGGTGCCAAAAACAGTGAGTTCTCTCTCTATTTCTCTTTCATTTTTCTCATTTCATGTATCAAAAATCAAAATCAGTTATCATAAGGTTTAGAGATGTCCACGGGGTAGAGCCGGGACATGATTTTTCCCATCATCAAAATCATTCCCTCGTTGAGAATTGGTGGTGATTGGGTTTCAATTTTTCAATGTTTTATTTTTCTTTTTTCTTTTTTCAATCTTAATTTTTATAAGTATTTTTTAGTAATATTTTAAAAATAGTTAATTTTTTATGAAAAATATACATTAATTTCAATTAGATTACTCATTATCGAAGAAATTTTGCATTTTATTAAATATTTCTACAAACAAAAAATTATAACTAAATTCAATTAGTAAAAAAGGGGAAAACTAAATAAAAAAAAAAAAGAAAAAAAGAAGGAATTAAGGTGGGGATGGGGATGGGGAAGGATAAGGAATACATTTCATGTCCCTGTCCATGTTTACTTTGCGGGGATTTTTTACATCTCCGCTCACTCCCCCATTCGCGGCCTAAACAAGGATTTGTCGCCCCAGGGTCCTCATGAGGAAAATTAACATCTCTAAGTTTATTGAAACAGTTGATGACGTGTTGATTTTATTATTATTTACTGGTAATGCATTCAACATTACATTCATGAGTTTGATCCTAAATTCAGATTTATTCGAGAGTAGATGTTTGTAGTCCTCCTACCCCAATTTATACTATATATATATATATATATATATATATATATATTTACATAGATTCTTTTTCTAATAAGAATTAGAAAAAATATTTTAAAATAATAATATGTTGGTTTAGTTGTCAAATAAATAAGGGTGTTGGAGATCAATAGAATGACGAGGACGATGGGAATACTAAAAACATATGGATAATATAATTATAAGATGTATTCGAGGTAACGATGGTGTGGTGACTTAGTCATCAAAAGAAGCCTAGAAAAATTAAGATGTGATGAATTTAATATATAGTGGTCACTTACTTAGAAACTTAATTTCTTACAAATTTTATTGAAAAATAAAATAGTGGGTAAGAAAAGAATGCAACAAAGAGAATGAAATTATTATATCCAAACTGACTATCTTGAATCATTAGAAATTGGAAGTAAAGAAATTTATAATCAATTTTCTATAAATATAAAAAAAAATTGACGAAAGTGTTGTGAAGTTAAGGTTATTTTGTAAGATAGTAATAAGCTAACGACAATAGTTTTTCACACACGTGATAGTTGGATATAGAAATTATTTGCAGAATAACGTGTGGTTGAAAAATCTATAAATTTATTTTAATTTCAATATACTTTTAATAAAACATAAAATTTGTTTATATAAAAAAATTTTTGGTTAATTTTTCTTAATAATTACCTCTTCTATTTCTATCAAATTTAAAATATGTTTATATTCTGTCTTTTGTACTAAAATTATTATTTATTATTGAAAAGTTAGGATTAATTAATTTTTTTAGAATATAAAGGGATGGGGAGATATGATAATTGAAGCTTATGGATTGAATTTATAATTCAATCTTTGAGTTAGGCTAATAATGTGTTATTTTGTTCCATCAATAATTTTTTTTTAGAAACAACGAATGAATTAAATTAATTATTTTGTTCCATCATTAATTTTAAAGTTAGGTTGTTTGATGAGAAGACTAAATTGTCTCTTTATGGTGGCTAAGATGGTCCATCTATAGCTTACTTTATAATTAATTAAATGAAGTTATTTATAAAAAGAAAACAGCTAATTCCAGGCTATGATATTCATTTTGAATTTGTTTAATGTTAAATAGAACTAAATAAACGACTAGCGCGATTAGTTATCTTGTTTGGTGGTAAATCTTTTCAATTCCATGGTCACGATCCTTAAAATGGCTATTTCTCTCATATTATTTAAGAGCAATGATGTCTTCTATTAAAATTTGGAATAGTTGATCTCCTCAGTAGTTTCATACCCAACTCAATTGGTTGTTTTCACCATTTTAATTTTTTTTCATTTTGGTTCTTAATTTTTAAAAATGTCTAATTTGGTTCTTTATGGCTCATAAATTTGCTGTGATGATTTGTTTCGGTTTTGGAAAATTGTGCTTATTTTTTACATTTTTTTTTACCATAGTTTGTTTTTTTGTTTTTTACTTTTTTTTTAAAAATATTTTATTTCTAGCAAAGTTCTAAAAACAAAAACCATTTTTTCAAAATTTGACTTGAATTTATAATACCCTTAAAAATTAAATAACAAAAGAAAAACATAGGTGGGATTTTACTTTATAAGCTTAATTAATTTTCAAAAATTAAAAAACAAATGGTTATGAAAGGGTCGAAAGAAGAAGAGCTCTAGACTTAGTAATTCAGAGGTTAAACGTAAAAAAAAAGATTATCATGACTTAAAGTAAAATAAACGGTTTGAATGTGAGAATCAAAATATAATTAATTTACAAAAGCTTTGGTTAAAATTTTTTTAAAGGTTGAAGAAAATAAATAAAGAAAACTACTATTGACAACTACAAATCGCTTAGAAAATGACATGGTATACGATTTTTTGGTCTAGTAAGATTTATTAAATATTAAATAGGAGTATATTAAAATCATTTATTTATAAGTGATTTATAAAAACCATTACTCATATATTTATAGGTAAGAAATTCATCTATATGCAATATAATGATAAGTGTTAAAATTAATGAGTTTTTTTTTTTTTTTTTTTTTTTTTTTTTTTTTTGTAGTTCAAAAAAAAAAACTTTAAAAACTAAGTTAAAAAAGAAAAATTAAATAATATGATATTTGAAATTTAGTCTAAATATCTTATAAAGATTGTAATTAAGTTTTTTTCAATTTTTCCATACTCAATTTTTTGCACTACTATATATTTAAGTTTAAATATTGAATGACATGGATGACACATTGATTATCTTGATGGGTGTTTAAATATGACTGTAAAGTGTGTTTATGTTTGTAGATGACTATCTAAACTTAGAGTGCAGCAAAAGCTTCATAAATTGCATGAAGTATTTCAAGAAATCAAAATCACCTTCTTTTGAAGGAAACAAATGTGAAGTTGATGAAGTCATTGATGTCATTTCCTTTGTCATGGATGCTGCCCTTGTTGCTGGCACTATTTTTCACAAGCCCTAGCTTTATTTTATAATTTTTTTTTTCTTTTTCTTTTCTAACTCATCCATATTTATTTTCAATATTAGTTGTTGATTTGGCATACAACAATACTAATGCCACTTTCTTTTATGCATGATATTCTATTTCATTTGAGTACTTAATGGTTGTTTGTTTTGTGTATTGAAATCTAGGAGAATGTATATAGGGGCAGACTTACATTTAAATTAAGGGTCACGATCTTCTTAAAATTTTAGAAATTTGTATGATAATAGGTTATTACCCATTTTAAAATATATTAAATAGTATATTAATTATATAACTTACACCAAAATAACGTGATTTACTTAGTTTAATCTTTCATTTTATTAAAACTATAATGTTTTGTCCTTGATTTATTGAACTTTTTAAAAAATTGGGTGATTTGTTAAACAAAAAAATTGAAAGATTGCTTTTTGAGTATATTAACAATGACATATTTGGATTGAAGGGAAAGCAAGAAGAGAAGATGGTAGTAGAGTGTCGAAAGTGCGAACTATTGGTCTAAAATACACGTCAATTACAACTAGATAATATATATACGTGTCCAACTGCTCATCCTCGCACGATTGCATAACGCAAAACCAGTCGTTCACTTGCGAACCAAACTCGCTTCTGACCCATCAGGAACCGAGTGTCTAGACCATTTTCCTTGCCTAATCGAACCCAAACATGCCATTATTGTCTAGATCCGAGACACCCAATCACGATTTCATCTAAATCAATATCATGCTCAGTAAAAATCTTAGTTAAAAATCTTATCTAGAATATTTTGTTTAACTTTTTTAATAGCATGCTTAGTAAAAAAATTTGAACTATTTATAGAGTTGGGTTTTTATAGACTCCCTAGAACTTGATTGACCTTTTCTTGGAGGGCCCTTTTTAAGAGATGGGGCAAAGCACAACCTAAATTAAAAGTCCTAAATCAAATTCAAATTTATTATGCATTAGGAGCTCGTGGTACAGTAACTTTTTAAGAATGAATATGGAACGGATACACGGAAACATTTATTTTGACACTATTCAACAACGGCTACGCTTGCTGGACATGCTTCTAGATAAAATGAGTGTAGTCAAAGGCATGCTACAAGAACTTGCCCAAAACGGTGACAACGATGAACTTGTGCCCACCAAATTGGTCTCAAGACTCAAATGCGGGAGGCTGATGCAACCCACAACGCGTCCACTTCGACATGACGAACTCCGCGTTCATGAAGATCACCTAGTGGAAAGCCCGAATCATCCCACTCCAATACCGTAGGGTTCCATGCGCGAGAAATTAAACGAGGGGTTCGTTTCATCATCCAAGGAAATGGGTCATGGCTGTTGGTGTATGTGATGAACGTGGGCAAAGGCGGGGATGTATATTCAATGGTAGTTAAAAGAAACCTAAATGAATTGGATTAGGTATTTGTACACATCAAAATTTTGTTTAACAATAACAATTAGTTTATATAAGAAATATTTCTCCATGCAACCTTACAACCTTTCGTTTATTTAAATGAGATTAGGCACGTGTATAAATCACAAGTTTCTTTGCCCAAATCCCACAATTTGTTATAAATATATATAGTTGTAAGCAAAATCCAGACCCATTCTTTGAAGGAAAAAAAATGAATGAATCCCATTCCTTAAACTTGGCTCTTCTTCTTCTTTGCCTTGCCGTGCCCACCCGCGCCCTCAACATCACCTTTCGAGCCTTCGATGCCTCGATCACTTTGGTTCTTCCCTTTTCTTTTGACTATCATTTCTTCTCTTTTTATGTGGATTCGAATCCACAACCTCTTGGTTATTGAATTTTACATGATAGCCAGGTTGATTAATTGGTTTGATATGTGTAGGTCAACAATATTAATATGTCCTCTGTACCAAAAAAGTTATGGGTTCGAATCCCTAACCCTAATTGTTCAATTAAAAAAAAAAAATTGATTTGATCTGTGTTGGGTGCAGAGCAAAGAATGCAGTCGAAAATGCGAGTCCGAGTTTTGTTCAGGTTTGTTGTTGGGGTTGTGATTATGAATTTATTTATTTCTGGGTTTTATTTATTATTTATTATTTGTAATTAAATTTGGGGTTTTGAATTGAATTTATGATTTGGCAGTGCCACCACTTTTGAGATATGGGAAATATTGTGGGCTAATGTATAGTGGTTGCCCTGGTGAACGCCCATGCGATGGCTTGGATGCTTGTTGTATGAAACATGATGATTGTGTTGCTATTAAGAACAGTGAGTTCTCTTTTTCTTTTAATTTTTCTAATTTCATGTATTAACAATTAAAATCAATTATCATGGGTGTTTTTTTTTTTAAACAAAAATTATATAAAAAAAAAAAAAAACAAACAATTGAGAGATTTTAACACAAAATTTCAAACTTGAAGATCTAAGAAATTTTAGGAGGTCATGATTCAAATTTTCACTTGTAATCTCAAAAAGAAGAAAAGAAATTCTAACAAATTCGAGGAAATATCTAATTTTAACTTAAAATTTAAGAATACCTAATAATAGGTTAGTTAGTTGCTTAAAAAAAAGGTCGATTCCATTAAGAAATAATAATAAAATTAATAATTGGTGGGTTTATTGGTAAAATAAGAAAGAGCATTGGAGACAAAGGAAATATGAATGATTAAGAAAATGAAAAGATTTTGGGGGAGAATCGAGAGAAAATGATGATAAAAAAGAGTGAATATGAGAGAATGAAAAATGGTTACGAAAACAATGAAATTATGAGAGACTAATGGTTATCTTGATTCATAGTGAAATGCCTAATTTGGTTTTGGAAAGGGATATATTCCTTCCCACCGTTTGACCTGCTGGGTTATATTATCCAGTTCAATTTGACGTATGTAGCCCATGTGTGACACACATTTTTTTTTATAATTAATTTTTTTTTTCAAAATATTTGTTTAAATGTAGTAAATGGTAACTTGTCAAAATTAGGTTTTGAACTTGAACCCTCTTTTAAATTAAGAATTATATGTATATGTTTAACTAACTCATCTATTTAACTTATTTGATCACATATGCATATTAAATCTAATTTATTTGTATCCATTTACTTTTAACATGTCATGTTTTTTAAATTATCATTAAAATAATATTTATATATTAATATTTTGATAAATATTATTTGACATTTTTTTAATTATTAAATTTAATTATTTAAATTGCTTTATTTCAATTTTTTGTGTTAATTTAATGATCGATATTTACTAAATTTTAAATTTATTTAACTAATAAATGAAATGAAATCAAGTTTAAAATCCCACTTTTTTTAAAAGACATATTCGTAAAATATATCAAAAAAATATTTTAACAACGTCTATGTTATTTTTTAAAAAAAGTTAAATACATATTTGTATCATTTATTTAGATGAGATATAATAATTCTAGATTAATTAAATGTATTTATATATTTTTTTAAAATAAATATATTTATATAACTAAACTTTTTAAGTTTTGAGTTAATTTTGTTTACATAAAATTTATTTACATCAACATATTTTGATTATTATTATTTCAAATATGAAGTATAGTTATTTGAATTATTTTAATTTTAATTTGATAATTTTATGATCTACTAAATTTTAAATATTATTTGAATAATAAATTTTAAAATAATATTTCATCAATAAATAGATTACATATTTAGTTCTCATTACTATATTAAAAAAATACTAAATATCTATTTTTAAAAATAAATCAAATAAAAGAAATTGCATCACTTCTCTTTTCATCCTATCTCATCCCACCAAACACTTATTTATTATCACTTTCCTTCTCTTCCCACCAAACACCAACTTATTCTCACGTCCCTACTTTTCTCATCCCTTCCTTCCCATCCCTTCCTTTCCCAACTCACCCTACCCAAACATACCCTTAAACTTGTAAAATGTATATGTTAGACCGTTTGATCATTTGATTTGGTTTTGGAAAATTTGGTGTGTTTTTTACCATTTGTTTTTACAATAGTTTTTTTTTTTTTTTTTTTTTTTAATTGAATATTTGAATTTCTAGCAAAGTTCCAAAAACAAAAACCATTTTTTTTTTTATTTCCAAAATTTTACTTGAATTTTGAATATTTTCAAAAACTATATTTAAAAAAAATCATTGGTGGAATTTGAATTTATAAGTTAATTAATTCTAAAAAACTAAAAACAATTAGTTATCATGATGTAAAATAAAATTGACAGTGTTTAAACATGTTAAACAATGAAAGAACATTTGATGTCGGGCACGTACCCGTCATCTATAGCATGTGAAAATATGTGTGGATAAAAATGGTGTATTTGTGTTTTTGTAGATAACTATCTAAGCTCTGAGTGCAGCCAAAGCATCATGCTTTGCATGGAGAACTTCAAGAGATCAAAATCAGCAGCTTCTTTCAAAGGAAACAAATGTAAAGTTAATGAAGTCATTGATGTCATTTCCTTTGTCATGGAAGCTGCCCTTATCGCTGAAAGAGTTTTTCACAAGCCCTAGCATTATTTTATAATCCATATTTGTTGTTAATTTTTGGCATATAACAACACCAATGCCACTTTCTTTTATGCTTAATTGGTTGTTTTTCAAATATTGGTTTTTAATTTACTTAATTTGTATTCTATTTCCATTTGAACATTTATGGTTGTTTGTTTTGTGTATTGAAATGTAGGACAATGTATGTATGACAACAACATGTATCCTCCATATATATTTATTTGAGTTTTGTTACTATCTACTATTTTATATTTAGAAATGAATGATTAACATTTCTATTGAGTAGAAGCATGGATGAGATTTGATTTATTAATATGTTTAATGGAATGTTTTTAATCCAAGGAAGGTAGTTGCATTGGATTTTACTTTTAATTGAAGGCAAGTTTTTTTTTTTTTTTTTAGTCCAAATTGGTGAGTGGTCTTCAAACCTTAGGTACTGCTCTCAAATAAGATGAAAATCCAATACCAATTTTTAGTATCGATTTCATAATTGTAGAGTTGAATTAGATTACAACTAATCAATTAAATTATGTCAAATAGCTCATTGCGTAATTGACACACCTGTAGGCAAGTAATTGTTAATTCAATTATAATTCATCGAAAAAGATACCATATAACTTAGTAATCATTTACAAACTTCTTTTCTTAAAGTCATATATTCTAATTTTCTAATTATATTTATGGTATTTAAAAAGCAATACCAGTCAACAACAGCAAAAAAAAAACTAAAACATTATAGAAAAAAAAAAACTATAAAGTTGGAGTCACAAACTCTTAAATTATATAATCATTATTTTTAGTTCGATAACAATTATAGAGAGCAGTAGATTGGAAGTCATAGACATACACTTTATTCCATTCATAATGACTACTAAAAACTATTATGCCATATGAAAATTCAAATCCACGATCATTTATTTTTAAGTCTTATTAAAGCTATGCTCTTGTTAACTAGTTTATTTCACAATAATTATAGAGCGACTTATTGATTAAAGAGGGTCTTGAGGTGATAAAGATAATGAATTCAATTTATGGTAACTACCTACTTAAGAATCAATTTCCTATGAATTATTTTAATAAATTTCACCAACCTATTCCCTAGAAAGACAAAATAAATAGACTTATTTTATTTTATTGAGAAAAATACATTTTTAATCTGATTCTTATATTATAATATTGAACATATTTAGCCATAACATTTTGATAATGCTAACTAAAATAAAAAATAGACTAATTTTAAATTTTAATATATTGATGAAGTGAGTATTTTAATTTTGAAAAGAACTAATCTTTAATATATATATAATTATTGACCTTCCAATTTTAAAATATAACAATTAAATTGAAACTAAATTTAACTAAAAATACCAAAATTTTCTTTTTTTTGGGGGAAATGAAGAAACCAACTGATATCTTTTTTTTTAATCATTTTTTTTACCTCTAGGATACCAAACCTAGAATTGATATCTAAATTTTAGATGTTATGGATCCGATATACTTGTGAGAATAGTTTTTATTTTTGAACAAATTCGTGAGAATAGTTGATATGCCTTTCTTAAATTGATTAAATATTTATGGATATAAAATATAAATAATAAAGAAAATTAAATATGAGGAAGAACATTTTCTTGGTGTGATTATTTGTTTGACATTATTGCAAAAGACAATCTCAATTTTGTAGAGAAAAAACAGAATTCCATCATTTTCATTGCAATTTTCAACTGGGATCGGCTTTATTCAGTTCCATCTTCATCTGAATTCGTTGCCATTATTAAACCACCAAAAGCTCTTCCAATTTTCATTCAAATCCCTTATTTCATTCGAACAGAATGATTCCAGATTCTCTCAATCCGGCCGACGTCTCCGACGAAATCCGTAAGTTCTTGAACTTTATTTCTTCGATTAATAGCTATTTTCTGTAAATCTTGTTAGTGATTGTAAATTTGTTGTTGATTTGTAGACGATCGGCTTCGAGAGCATCTACTGGTGGTGAACGATGAAACTGAAAACGGAGGAGTGGATGATCATGTGAAGATTCGGATTCGTAATTTGACGAAGTTTTTTGACGGGAAGGAGAATCCGATTCTGAGAGGAATCAGTGTGGATATACCTAAGGGGAAGATCGTCGGAATTATAGGTCCGAGCGGTGGCGGCAAATCCACGACGCTTAGGGCTTTGAATCGGCTGTGGGAACCGCCGGCGGAGACGGTGTTTTTGGATGGCCACGATATCGTCGATCTCGATGTTCTTGTTCTCCGGCGGAAAGTCGGAATGCTCTTCCAAATTCCTGTTCTCTTTGAAGGTGCGCTGTTTTCTAGGGTTTCGTTTTTCGATCGGCAAATTTGAGAAATTGTTATAGAATTGCAGGGGAAATCAAATGAAGTTGAATTTGTTTGAAAAAGATGAACAAGAGATTGATTAATCTAGAAGAAAAACATAGGCATTAAACTTCATCTTTACTGTTTTTGAAGAACAGTGATGAATTAGTCTCTATAACTTTCGAAGATGAAATAATTCAAAGTGGATTTTACTTTTCTTAAAAGAGATTATGTTTTGAGACTGATTCTGCTATTGGCTGCTTCCAAATGCTTTGTAATTAGTTCATTTTCAAAACAGACCTGCAATGAATTGTGTTTTTTTTTTAGGAACTGTTGCTGATAATATAAGATATGGACCACAGTTAAGGGGAAAGAAGCTGAGTGATGATGAAGTTCATAAGTTACTTAGTCTGGCCGATCTCGATTCCTCGTTCTTCAGCAAGATTGGTTCGGAACTATCCGTCGGGCAAGCTCAACGAGTTGCGCTCGCTCGCACTTTAGCGAATGCTCCTGAGGTACTTCTTACTTACCTGCATCCCCTAAATCACATATTCGCATCATCTCTTAGATTTTGCCTGTGAATGTGTTAGAGCTAAGTAGATCTGGAATTTTGATAGTCAGGGACTCGGGGGGAGTTATCCGGTCGGGGTTGGGGTCGGGATCCCCCATGGGAATTAGAATGGCGTTTGTGTTTGATTGTTTATGGATATAGTTAAGCAATGGATCCAAATGTTTTGGATCAACTTCTTTATTGTGTTTGTATTGTTGATGGTGAGATCTCTACTATGCTGAAGGTATTGTTGCTAGACGAGCCCACAAGCGCATTAGACCCGATCTCAATAGAGAACATCGAGGATGTGTTGGTGAATTTGAAGAAGAAGTGGGGATTAACAATTGTAATGGTTTCCCATAGCATCAAACAGATCCAACGAATAGCAGACGTAGTCTGCCTGCTCGTCAACGGCGAGATCGTCGAAATCCTCCCGCCTGACAAGCTCTCTGAAGCCAAGCACCCAATGGCACTCAAGTTTCTCGAACTCAGCTCTTGAAACAACACTCATTGTTCTTGTTTTGTCCTATGTTTGTAGAATCTTAGTAAACCGAGTAATTATCTACTGTGCTGAAGGAATTGTTGCTAAACGAGCCCACAACTGCATTGGACCCAATCTCGACGGAGAACATCGAGGATGTATTAGTGAAGCTAGCATCAAACAAATCCAGCAGTCTGCCTATTTGTTAACGGCAAGATCGTCGAAATCCTCCCACCGGACAAGCCCTCCGAAGCCAAGCACACTCCACCTCCTCAACCTCAGCTCTTGAAACAACACTACATTGTTCTTGTTGTGTGTCCTATGTTTGCACTCATAGAAGCCGAGTAATTTTCGATGTTCTATTAGTGTAAGTGCTAGCTTCAACCCTCTCTCTCTCGTAACTATTAGATGCATGATTACCGATTCTCGAACTTCGATCCGGGAGTTTGAGATTTGAGATTATGGTGAAAAATCTTGGGTGAAATAGTGAAAATTGTGCCCCCAAGGGATGGCGCAGTGGTTGAAGACTTGGACTTTGAGGATATGCATGCTCTTTTCAAGGTCCTGAGTTCGAGATTCACCTGTGACATTATTCTTTTGATGTCTTCAATGTCTGGTTTAGGGATGAGCGTAGTATCCCTTGTTTTTAAAAAAAATGAAAAAAAAGAGAAAATTGTAGGTAGAAAAAGACAGAGTTAGAGGCTAAGTTTGGTGGGCTTGAGAGTGGCGTCGGCAAACTGAACCAACAGGGGCGCGGGGGGACCGATCTAATGGTCTGCTCTGGCGCACGCAGGCTCCCAACATCCGTCACGTGCTTAGTTACCTCTCGGGCCCACATTCACTTTTGCCACGTCACCATCCCTTTTCTCTACCGTCTGTGTTTGTTCTCCTTTTTTATAATAAAGATAAGGGGGAAAATGGATTTTGGTTTCTGAGGATGGTTTAATTAAGGGTAACTTTTTCGAAAAAAAAAAATTTATGATAAATTATAAATTTGATTGAAGAAAGTAAGAATTGAGTGTCTATAGTTTTAAAACTTAATAATTAGATCTTATAGTTTTAGAAAAATATAAAATTTAGTATCCTTAATTTTAATAACTACGATCAAACTTAAAAAGTAGTTGTTGTTTGTAATAATTGATGAATTAAACTAATAAAGATAATTAATATATGAATTGTGTGATTTTTTTTTTTTTTTGTATAATCAAAATTTTAGACACTATCATTATTGTCACATGGATAATTAATTTTTATACTCATTTCACTAATATTATAATCGAAACTATATTTTAGATTTTATAAAATATAGATGCTAAAATATAATTTTTTTTTAGTACAAATTGAGAGAGACATCACAAATCCTATCAAACACTATTTTTTAATAAATGTGAGTTAAATACTAATTTCGAGAAATGAACTTAAGATGTTGGTGTTGAACGAGATTTCTACTCAATAATGAAATCATTAAGCTACCCACTCTTTTGATAACATAAAATTTAAATGCCTATGACTAAATATCATCTTTTTCTAAATCATGGATATTTGGATCAATTTATTTACACATCGAATTTTTACCAGCGATACAATGCTTACTAACAAGAAACTGGTTTTTACTTGATGATCATTTGGATTGGACATAATCTGTTGGATGAGAAGACTCTTTTTGACCATCTCGTCAAGGAAACAAAATTTATCCTTTAGTTAATTAAATTAATAATGTAAACAGCTTTTTGAGTTTGTTTGTCTTGTTTTATTTTTTCATGATCTTCTCCAAATCAAATCCATGCTGAAGTCCGAATCTTTCTTCCTCCCAAAAATAAAATAAATAATAAAACAACATTTTTATAATCTAAATATAAAACAAAAGACAATAATTAAAATTGAAAATTCCTATTTGCTCCTCCCCATTCCAATTCTCCTTCTAACTCATTCCTCTGTTTGATTCAGACATGGGCACCCTTCCCAATTCCTTCCCCCTCTTCTCTCTCATTCTCCTCTCCGCCGTCGTCTCTCCGGCAGCCACCGCCGTCGCCGACAAACCTCGAAACCTCTCCCTTCCCCGCCCATTACAGAAATCTGGTTTTGTGGCTTCTCCATCTCCGCCGCCGCAGCCCGCTGCCCCTCCACCGGAGGAGAAACCCACCTACTCTCCATTCCGGCCAAGCATGGCGGTGGTGGTCGGAGTTCTAACCACCACTTTCTCCATCACATTTCTCCTCCTTCTCTACGCCAAACACTGCAAACGTGCAAATGCGGCGGTGGTCGGATACTCGAGAAACCCCAATTCGATGATCGGAGCTCCGACGGCGAGGAAGAACTCCGGCATCGACCAGGCGGTGATCGAATCGCTGCCGATTTTCCGATTTGGGTCTTTGAGCGGCCAGAAAGATGGCCTGGAATGCGCCGTTTGTTTAAACAAATTCGAGCCGCCGGAGATTCTCAGACTCTTGCCGAAATGTAAACACGCCTTCCATGTCGAATGCGTCGATACTTGGCTCGACGCTCACTCCACTTGCCCTCTCTGCCGCTACAGAGTCCACCCAGAAGACGTTTTATTACAAGACGTCAACATATTCCTCCACCCCCCTCCGCCGCCACCGCCACCGCCGCTGGATCTAGCATTGAACGTAGAACAGGGTAAAAAAAGCGCCAAGGCTGAATCCGGTAGAATCTCCGGCAGAGTCCCCGGTAGAATCTCCGGTAGACACTCGTCGGTGGGTGAGAATCGAACCGGCGAGTCCAGTCACCGGAATCCGGCGATGTTGAGACGGTCACTCGACAGTAAAAGAAACGAATCGGTCGCCGTCGGGTGTTTTGATCGCCACCGGAAAGATGGGTTGCTCTTGCCTGAAGAAAAATCGAATCAGAATCAGAGCAGATTTGAGCACCGGATTATAGTGTCACCGGCGGCGCCGGTGACGATGCAGAGATGGAGCGATGTAGAGCCGTCGGATCTGTTATATCTACGGTCAGAAATGATAATATCTGACAGTCGCAGGTATTCAGCAGCTTCATTACCACCGGAATTAAAGAGACAGCGACGGATGGGGAAGCTGGCCGGGAAAGGGACCGGGTTGATGATGGCAGATGTGTAATTAATAACGGTGTCAGATTCAGAAATCACGGACCCAACAAGCTTCTAGAACAGAGCAATTAAAAAAAAGAAGTAAAAAAAAAACAGAGTAACCCATTTTTTATCTCCTCCACCTTATCGCCGGCGAACTGCAGCGGCAGGGACGGCGGAGACGGCGGCGGCGGGGAGAAACTGTGGAGGGGGGGAGGGGAAAGTGGATCTTGGAAGGGAAATAGAAGGCAGGGGAATTAATGGGGGGTGAAAAGGGGAATTTAAAATTTTGATTATTTATGTTATTATAATTTAAAAATTGATTTTTTTTTTCTTTTTTATGGTAGGAAAATTGTGTAGCAATAACGAACCTAGCCTTTTTTATTTCCTTTTTGTTACATACCATCTTGTCCTAAGTTTCAGCTTTGGTTCTATGATTTGAGATGTGTGAAATGATAGCTTTTTTTGCTCTGAATTCAGGCAATTTTAGTTTCTACTTTTTAATAAAAGTATCTTAATATTGTCAAACTTTTATTTTTTTTATTTATTCATTTTCAGTTTATCTTCTTGTGTATTTCTTGCCAAATTTTTGCCAAAATGAAGTGTTTTAATCTTAAGGTAAGGTAGATGTTCCTTGTTTTAGATGACTTAACTTACAACCTTAACATAGGAGTCCATAAGAAAAGATATATAGAGGAAAGGACTTAGTATTATTGAGATACTTAAAATCATTTAATTTCTGACAACTACTATCTCTATGTGCCAATAAGAGTTGTAACTCAACTGTATTAGTGTATACTCATAGATCATGAGCTTATTAATTTGAATCTCTCACATCTAATTGTTTTAATCTAAAAATAATAATAAACTATTATCTCTATGTACTACCTTCACATCCAAATACTGTAGGGTCATATGGTATGTTTAGGTATGCATAACCTAATTCGAAGAATCAAAAATATTAAAAAACATACATTGACTTAAGCAAGTTAAACATAATATTACTTCTTTTCTTTAATATTCATGAGTTTATAAGTTACTTTACGCATGTGAAAACTCACATGATCTTATAACATTTGAATGCGAATAAAACAATTAATTCCTAGATAGGTATATTTATAGATTGACATCATAAGCTTTTAGCTTTTGAAGAACTTTTTGACCACTAAACGGGTTATAATTGAGCATAACTAATAACTTAACTTACAACCAAGAAATTAAATCGAAGTGTGCCTATGCTGATGCGAACATTCATGGATATTAAAAAAGCGTACAACAGAATCTCTAAGAGGAGATATAACAAGGAAGGATTTGTCCTATTAATGAGATGTTAACTTTTTTTTTTTTTTTTTTGAAAATGATATGTTAACTATTTTAATAGTTCATCAACAAAAGTCATGGAGGGTTTGATGGTTAGGGAAAGTCTTGAGTCTTTATGCGAAGACGAGTTTATCTTCCATTCTACTAATTAATCTTGGTGGAATTTAGATAGTGATTAAAGTTATTATTAAGGGTTTCTAAGAATTTTCTGAATTCAATAACGTAGTTGGTGATATAGTGGATTTGATCCTTTTTTTTTCTTTTTTTTTCATTGTAATAAGTTTAGTAATTTGGTTGCTTATTTGTTATCTAAATTTGTTGAACTAGACTTGAGTTGCTCCCTTGGATAGTGGAGATGGGGATTACATTATTGTGAGAGAATATTTCTAATTTGGCCTCTCAATAGTTTTGAGGAATTATGGAAGTTTTTTAAAATTAATAATCATGACATACTATTATAACTTTAAACTATAACTGATGCAAACTTCTATGGAGTGGCTCGAGTGGACAATGAAGGCTTTGGAATGATAAGTACAATTCATGGTGATCACCTACTTAAAAATTAATTTCTTACAAATTTTTTTGTCATCTACGGCGTTAGTCGAGCTGCTTGCAAACTAAAAAAAAAAAAAAAAAAAAAAACTCTAACTTAAGCATCCATATAACATCACATTGCCATGAGTTTTTTTCCTTGAATGTCCTATTAGCATTCGAACTACCAACCAAACATGTTTGTCATTCAAAATCTTGCATGAATAGAGATGATATAGTTATTTTTATTGTTGTTATTATTATTAGCTACAATCT
Source organism: Sechiopsis laciniata (assembly GCA_037833695.1). NCBI lineage: Eukaryota > Viridiplantae > Streptophyta > Magnoliopsida > Cucurbitales > Cucurbitaceae > Sechiopsis > Sechiopsis laciniata. The sequence continues at coordinate 11,725,530 of JBBMKA010000009.1, read as the reverse complement.
AACAATTGTAAGATAAGAAAATCAAATCATCAATCATTGGAATTATTATATAGTCAATTGTATTATTTTTTTTATATAAAAGAAAAGATAATATTACAGATGTGCAATTTTTTTGCTAACTTTATTTCACATTGATTTTTTTTTTCTCTCTCAATCATAATTTCCTTTCTTTTTCAAGCTCTTGAAAGTTTCTCAAAGTCCAAGTTTGGAGTTATATTTTTAAAAAGTAAAAGAGAGAAAGGACGATGGAGAGAGATTTTGACAGAACGATGAAGGGAAACAGCAAGAGGACAGTGAGAGATAGTGATTGGAAAAAAAAAAATGAAAGAGAAAAAAGAATTATAGTCTTTAAATTTTGGGTATTTTGGATGGAATTTCTAAAAAAAAAGGGGTAATTTTGAAATATATAGATTAAACTCAAGTCTAGAAAGAAAGTTTTTAAAAGAAAAAACAAAGGTTCTACATCTTGATATAAATATGATAAATTCTATGTTGGATTTTGAAAGTTGTCAAGCACAAAATTAAAGTCAATTGGCAGAGTGAAAATGTATTTAATCTTTTTAGTTGTTTCAAAATTTGGTGAACTTAAAGTTAAAGTCACGAGGGTCTATGCCCAAAGTAGGATTTTAATCTCAAAAAATCGAGATTACCTCTTGATTCATAAAAACCATTAGCTCTACATAAAAATTGAGATTTATTTGTATAAAAACTAACCAAATATGTAAGTGTGCTTATAATGTAAAAATTATAATTTCAAATCTTTTGTTGGTCTCGCAAAAAACACAATCAGTTCTATTACAGAAGACTTTCATTTTGACATCAAAAGCAAGGCTTTCATTTTCCTGTTACTTTTCTCTATCATTGAAGTCACTGTCAAAGATAAATTTTATATTAATAAATCATTATAATATATTATAAGTTTTTTTTTTTCTAAATTGATTTCTTGAGGAGGTGTTTGGGCCACCAAAGATAAGGGAGAGGATGGAAATGGGGATGATTTTCCGTGTTTTGGTCACCGGGAATCATTCCCTTCATAATCACATTTTTCAAAAATTATTTTTTGTTATTCTCCCTCAACTACTTTATTCTCTTTCCAACAACTTTTCATACATCACATCACTATTTTTCATTCAAATCATATTTATCATTTTATTTCTTCCATAATTATTATATTTATCTCAAACACAAATAATCATTCTCCATATAATCATTACCTTCACCCAAACACAAATAACTATTACTCCATAATTATTCTCCTTCTGATTATCATTCCCCCTTAATCATTACCATTCCCCTCGTCACAAACACACTGAGTTTCATCTTTAATATTAGACAGGTATTTTTGTTCTTCAATTTTATCATACATAATAATAATAAAAAATAACAACTTAGATCATGTCTATATTTTAAAAAACATATATATTGTCAAATTTAAGTCTCATTTCTTTGTTCTTCAACCCAAAAATTGAAAAAGAAAATTAAAGAAAAAGAAAATGTAGCCTAAGTGGTGCAAATGCATGAACTAAAATGCTCTTTATAATCGAATGGTCAATGACGCGATTGATATCTGATTTGGTATTAATCTATTTTCACTCCACAAAATAGTGCTCGATAGTCTAATTTCACAAAATAATTGCAGATCTAGACAAATTTTAAAATATTTATATTCATTGTAAAAAATATGGTATTATTAATACTCATTATATAATATTATTTTATTATTAATACAATATTTTGTATTATTAATACATTATTATGTATT
>JBBMKA010000009.1:11688462-11706505 GCA_037833695.1 Sechiopsis laciniata | reverse complement strand
TCTATCAAATTAGAGTCAATTGATTAAAGGTACTACTGCGAAGTTTGTCCAAAAAATACATGAAATTGTTAATTGTACTTATATAGGAAAAGTATAGAAAATGTAATTAGAATTCAACAAAATTCATTCACAACTATTATGGATTAGTTTCTATCAATACACTTCAATTTATAATTTCAATTAATACACTTCAATTAGTAATTTCAATCAATAGACTTAAATCACCTGAATAGGTGTCATTGAAGTCTTATAGATATAAAGACATTTGGTAATTTCACAAAAGTATCCCACTTTTTTTTTTTTTGTTATATTTGCAAATTTTAAATAAAAATTTGCCATATTTCCAATTTGTTTTGTTTTGTTTTTCTTTTTGGTTACCCGTGCAGATATTTCAACAGTTGCAATATCATCCTTGACCTTTTGATCAATATTTCAAAACTACACTCAATAAAATATTAGATGAAAAGTTGATATGCTGTTAATCCAAACAAGTATCTTGCAATGTCAATTTTCCATTCTACATTCTAATTAATTTATACATTCTACCAATGTCAATTTTATATGTTTATATAATTAAAGGAAGCATTTTTCTAAAAAGTTGTTGCACAACATCAGTGTATTCTCATGATTAAGGAGGTCAAAAGTTCGAATAAACACCACTCATAAAATAAAAAAATAAATAAACTAGCCCATTTGTAAGTTATTTCTAAGAATCAGAAATCTTCTCTACCCATTACAGATGAGTACATTCTTGAATACAAGATTGTCAACATTCATTTATTATCAGATAAGTCCTGTCATTGGTGTAACATTACAATATCACTATCAGAAAAGCTATGAAATTTCAAATTATCCAGATCTGAACAGCTCAAATTCATAGAAAGAAAACAAAAGGAAGTCATGTCATGAAGCTTGAATTGATGACACTTATATATCAGCTGATTAATTCACATTACCAATTCCCTTTCAAATCATCTGTAACAGGGAATTCCCAGTTTAGCCATTGGTGATGTTAATCATGCAATAATAATCAATCATGTTCAAAAGCTGTAAAAAATGCATACCTCTTTCAGTTTCATACATTTATTACATACACACCACCAGAATGCCGACTTCCTTGCTGCAGTAAAATTCTCCATGGCTTCAGATTTCTTTTTTATGTTTGAATTTACCAGCTTTACAACCTGGGCACAAAGATCTCACATATCACAACAAAATTCAAAAAAGTTGTGACTACAAAATTGGGTATAAGTTGAAAAGGACTAATAATTATTACTGCAAATGTACTGCAAAATGACAGATAGATAACCCCGTTTTCATATGAAAAACCCAAATATATTACTAAGGAGTGTTTGAATAGAGGATTTTGGGGAGGAGGGGTAATGGTTATGAATTGTTTGGAGAAGATAAAACCTTGTTTGGTACGAGAGATTATGAATGGTTATGACAAAAACTCCTTCCCTGGATTGAGAGGTTATGAAGAGTTGGGACAGAAAATTCTCGTTTGAATTTGAATTGAAGGGTTACAAGTGACTGTAGTAGAAAACCTTCATTTAAATTGATGGGTTATAAGTGGTTGAAGTGGAAGTGATATAGTACATGAAGATTTATGGAGGGTGCATGTGGGCTATAGGGAGGTTTTTATGGAGACTTTTTAGCTTTTGCCAAACGTGGGGTTGAGCCAACTCATGCCCAACCCCACTAGAGATTGTCCACGGGGCGGGAACGAGGATGGCTTTACCGTTCTCATCCCCATCCCACAAAATTCACCACTAAATTTTGTGGGGATGAGGGCGAGGAATTATTCTCCATTTAGTTTTTATTTCTTTTTTTCAAATCTCAATTCAATCTAATATTTGTTTGATCAATGGTCAAATAGTTAACTTTTAATCTTTCTTAAAACAATAGTAAAATTTTAATCATAAATATTTATTAATTTTCAACTAAATATTGAATTTGGTAAGAAAATAATTGTACTTCTATGTCTATATATATTAAAAAATAAAATAAATATAAAATATAAATGGGAGGGGAAACGGGGATGGAAAACATTTCCCGCCCCCACCCCATTTAGCTCGCGAGAAATTTCTTCTCTTCACTCACTTCCCTATTCTCCGCCTAAAGAGGGATGAAAAAACATTCTCCATTTCCCGCCCAAATGGGGCAGGTCTCCGCTGGACCCGACACCGTAAGAAAAATGGACATCTCTAAACCCCACCTCTATCCAACCTCTCCCAACCCCAATATCCAAACACCCTAAGGTAAAAAATAATAATATTAATAACTAGAGATAGGGTGAAAAGATGGGGTTTTTTTATCCTAGAAAGAAAATGCAGGCTTTTCATTCTAGAAAAGGGCATTTAGCATCTATTACCTTGAAAATGACAGGATAAGAGACGGAGGAGAGAAGGAGAGAAGGTGAGGAGAGAGAGAGAGAGAGAGAGAGAGAGTCAAAGGGTAAAAAGAACCAAATGAGAGTCCATAATGAGGACAAAACAAGGATGAACAATTTGTTCATGAGAGGTTCAGTTTGGCATGAAACAAACACGTGAACTTTTTAACCAGCTAGGTCGGCCAAAAGAGTGTAAATGGCTTAAAGACAGAGGCAGTTACCTGGATTCTTGGTTGGTATTGAGTCTATTTCATTTTGAATTAGCAACAAAATCACAAGCATGGGCTAGTCCTTGTCCCCCCTTCTGCCATGGACCAATAATTGATTCTCTCTCTCTCTAACTCACCAAAGGAGTATGCATAAAAACCTCCCTCTATATATATTTGCAGCAAACCCATCTCTCTCTATCCCAACATAACCTGATCTTAATTTCAGCAGATAAATTCAGGAAATGAAATCCTCACATTTTATTTTCTTTTGCCTTCTCTTTACTGCCTTCTTCTATCTTCTTTCGGTGGATCATTTTCATTCTCCCCCTCATCTTTTAGCCTCTGAAGAAAGACCTGCAAGAAAGTACCTTAGTACATCATTTTCCAATCCTAAATCTGAATTCCACAGAGTCAAGGTATGCTAAATAAATAGTTTCATTTTTTCTTCAAGTAACTTTTGCCATGGATTCCACAAACCTTATCATGTACCTTCTGATATTCCCTTATTTGTGAATATGGATATTCCAAAATGCAGGTTCGTGAAGAAGAGTTCAATAGACTGTCTGCAGAGAAAATCTCCTCCAACACACCTGAATATGAAGCAAGTATCAAGAGTGCGGATGAACTTGTCTACCACACTGACTATCACGGGGTGACAACGCATCCGAATCCAACGCCCAAACATCCGTAGCCAACGGCTTTATAACAACTTTTAAGATAATATGAACTACATACATGTACTGCACTACAATTAGACACTTTTTTTCTGTACAATCTATCCAACGTTATTTTTTTCATGCACAGCCTTGCCCCAAATCAGCACACAGTAATAAGCACTTAAGCCTCTAAAATTTTCAAATACCAGAGAACCATTGCTTGCAGATAAGTCGTTGTTCAATGCAAAGAAATCATTCCCGTCATATATTGATTTCTAACCTTTCTATACCTCTCAAGCAACTTTTTATAGCACTCCACAACATTTCCAAATCGCACTTCACTACAAAATCTGGACTTTACCTCCACAAATGTAGTTTCTACCTGTTCTCTGTGATTAACACAAGCCGATAACAGATTTCTGATTCCAATGGAAGACATAATCCACTTATCTTCTTTGACGCTTTCTTTTCCATCTAGGTTAAGAAGTCTTAGCCATCTCATTCGATGAAAGGGGTCGTCATCTTTCTCAACTGAAATTTTTATACCAGCAAGCACTTTCAAGAATTTTGATTCTCTATTAATTTTATCAATCAATCTACTGAAAGTAGTCTTCTGGTTCAGGTCAAACCTATTATTGGTATCTAAGAACGAGAAGTTTGCTAATACCAAGCAAGCCTTTCGAAAGTTTTGATCAGAGACGCTAATTAACCAAATTGCAAACTGCAACAGTTCTACAGATATAGTACCAAATGAAGTATCATATAGCTTTGCGTTTTCATTCCAACAATAGAGAGCAGTGTGAACAAATCCTTCCCACCTGAAGTAAGACAAAAATTTCAGAACAAAGAAAAATTAGACAAGATCCTTGAGAATTTTAAATTTCAGGAAAATTTTATCCAAACTTTAAACAATTACCTAAATATCGAGTGGTGATATATTATAATTTATTAAATTGATGGTCATTAAGAAGTCTAGCATCGCCTAACCCCATGCTAGATTTAAAAACTAATCATTCTACCAACCTAAGCAAGCGCTACAGTTCAAGAAATTTGTCACCGAACCAATAAAAATATTTGACATAAACTATGTCAATACAATAAAAACTATGTAAAATGCACTTGAATGTAAAACTACCATATATATCTTTTCACAGCCTGGAACTGGCAATGTAATAATTAAAACTACTTGTATGCATCTACAAGGACGGTGATCCATGATGACAATTAGCTTCGACATACACACAAAATTTTAAAATGAAAAAAATAAAAAATAAAAAATAAAAATAAAAAATAAAAAAGTTCAAACATAAAAGATTGTAATAATTTATTACTTTCTTGGCTAAAAATTACCTATCCTACAGAACTTAATGATACCATATGAAGGTTCTCGCTATAAGACACTTCGATGAACACAATAGCTGTCTGATTAACTCCCAAGGGTCCACATATTCAAAGTCAAATTTTAGAAAAAAAAGGAGAATCCAACATGCATTATGGGCATTTGCACACAAATATCCATCATTATAGCTTGGAACGATTGCTTTTCCAGAAGCATTGGGTCCAAAAAGTTGCTTGTGTCCCATGGAAACATCACAAAGCTCCATACTTTGCTAAAAGCATCAGCACATGACTTGTTCCCAAGTTGTCAGACTGTAAAATATATTGGTCTATTTAAAAAGTACTTGAAATTACATTTTGGAAGTTTTTATTTATTCTATTTGCCTCAAATTCAAAATTTGAGATACAAATAAGTAATATTTTATTTTCAAACATACCCTCAGAAATAGTGTTGTAATTACATTTACACAACAGTGAAGAAGTTTCAGCCACCACTCACTGCGCTTGTGGTTTCATGAGGGCAATACTACATCTTTAGACTCCTTACAAGAACGCGAAGGTACCCCTTGAGTCAAACAAAGACCAGTTCCGAACATTGATAATCAGCCATTTAACATACAACCATTTTAACTGAAAATACTTATAAAATCAAGGGATTCAAGAACCAGGATGGGATATAAAGTTAGCCAGATATGGTTATTAATAATCAAGGAGGTAAGAAACATTAAATTATATTACAGGAATAGCAGCACATACATGACACAACAAAACAGATGAAACGATGGTAGCATATCAGTGTTTGGTGTAATCAACGTAATTATAAAGCATCCATCAGGACTAGAACTATGCATAAGAATATATTTTCATTATTACTCATTACTACACTATATCCTCTATCCTAAAAAAATGAAAAATGATTAATCTATGGTGGTTATAATATAATGACCTAAAATTGTTAAACCTTCAAAACTTCAAGCTACTAACAGTCTAGACTTTATGTTATATATATAAATAGCATACATTTTAGTTTTAATAATCACCAAATAAAAAAATTGTGGGTGAACTTGTGGGGATATCAATTTCAAGGGATTTTGAATTTAATGACCATGAGAAAACTTCTTTTTTGTTTATATATATATAGGAATGATTTAGGGAACACCTTAAAAACTATTTTGAATTTAAAGACCCCTAAAGATTATCTAGAAACCTTAGTTAAATGCAATCAATCCTCAAGTCACTCATAAATTTTTGCACGATGATTAAGGAAAACTTCTTCCTATTTGTCATTGTAACATCCTAAAAACTATTCTCCATCAACTTCTTCAGATTATAGTTAAACCACATGAAGTGAAATGCAATAAGAACAAAAAAAATTCATATCCAATCAAATCATCTAAAATTCAAACAGAAGCTCCGATTTACTTACTCAAAAGGAGGTTCGACCTCAATACCAAAGGTAAGATGTAGGGAAGACCCATCAGGACCATCATTTTCAGTACAAGCCTCGTGAAGAAATCCTCTTGGAATATACAATACATCACCTTCCTTTAGTAAAAACTGTCTTCCAACTGCCAATGGACTATCACCCTCTGAATAATGTGGGAAATCATGAGCATCATACAAGCGAGGTAACCACCTCTTTGGTGGACTAAAAACTGTCCACAGCTTGCTTCCAGCAAGCTGGCATACAAACACACAATGATCATCATAATGACGAGCCAAACCCTGAGAACCTGGAGGTGTCAAGTACATATTAGCACCTACAGATGGTTGACCAAACAGAGATGCTATAGTATTTGCAATAGCTGCAATCTTCTCATACCGAAATTCCAAGCCACGCAGAGCAATTGTGAAACCCTCTTTAAAAGCTTCTTCACATTTTTGTGCATCATCTAATTTTAAGAAACAAGGACCCTTTTTGCAGCATGGCTCAAAATTCTTCTGAAAGTAATGCATCTCTCTTTTCAAACACTCATCTGTTCTCAGAACACGTATATCTTGCTGATAAATTAAAGGAAATCCTAATTCATTTCTCACCTCTTCTAAGAAATTATGTATGTCTAGTTCATCTGAAGCGATAGGATTACAGGAAACCAATCTTCTGAGCATTGGTGAAATAAGGGAATGAATTGTTTCAATTGAGGCAACAGATCCCACAAATGATCCAAGGATATCAGCTTCTTCATTTATGGTTCTTGAGGGTTTCTGCATGAGCATTGGTGATGCTTCCCAGTGGTTTAGCAAGAACTCTTCAAAGTTTGGCCCACTTAAACCCAGTAAAGTTTTAACCTCCTTCACCGGAAAAACTCGGCTAACTTGATCGGTACTAACAGAAAGCTTAAAAATACTCACAGCCAAATCATTGGTGCTAATGTTGCTCATATTAAATTGTTCCTGCCAGCTGCACTCCATGTTGTTAATTTGAATCATTTTATCACGCACTTCTATCCATCGATTCTTCAAAAATGCCAATAACGTTTTCAAGTAGTAGCATGGTATCTTTTCCAAATGCTTGATATTGCAAGTGTTAATGAGAACTATAGCTGCATTTAGAATTAGTACTGAAAGCTCATCTCCTTTAAATCCTATCTTCAGGGTTGCAGAATTTTTATTGCATACAGTGCCTGTGGAAACTGGCATCTCTGAAGAGGCTGAAACCTGCAGAAATGAAGATCTAATAGATATTAAGTCCAGTTATCCAAGAAAGATATTAGATGGATTTAACTATCATTCACTTCACAAATCGTCCAACCTTATGTATTAGATGAACTCAACACATATATTTTCGAGTTGGGTTGAATTGGTATGTCGGGTTGTTTTTATCTCATATTTTCAACTCATAAATCTATAAATAAAAATAAAGAAGAAAAAGTGCTTGATACTAAATTCAAATCCAAGATATCCATCTTGTTCGTGCATGCTCCCAACCACGTGTTAAAAACACGTCTTATAAATTAATCTTACACACACACATATATGTTAAGTTCGGATTTAGTTAGGTTGAACAAGCCAAAAATTGGTCAACCAAGAAAACCAACCCAACACAAAGAAAACTATAAAACTAAAATTCAATCCAACTTAAAGAAAATTATAACCCAACCAGGCCAACCAAACCCTTAGAGTTTGGGTTAGTAGTGTAGGTTGTTCGGATTGTACACCCTTTAACCCATTGCGCCATATGACACAGAATAACCAAGAAAGCAAAATGGGAATTCAGAATTAGAGTCAATATCACCAAATACTTACATAAGAAGCTCAATGGCAGAGACTTCAACCAAACTCCGCCGCCCAATCGACGTAGTAGACAAATCAATAACAGCATTACAAGCAGCCAACGCAACTCTCCTGTTGGAACAGGCCAAGGCCAAGACCAAAGCTGTAACAACCCCAGAATCCGAAGCAATCACATCATTCAAAGGGAGCGACAGAATCGAACAAGCCCCCACAATCTCAGCCGCACGAGAAGCAATTCCAGGGCGCCTGAAACGGAAAAAACAAAAAACAAAAACAAATCAAGAACCAAGGGGGAAAAAGTAAACGAAGGAAAAGAAAGAGATGGGGTGGTTACCGTGAAAGGAGAAGAGGAGGAAGAAGAGAGAGAATTGGAGGCGGGAGAGGAGATAGTGGATGAAGTGAGGAATGGAGGTCGGTTAAGCATTTGGGAATGACGGCGGCGGAGGAGGGGTTGTTAGGGTTTGAGACGGCGGCGAGGAGAAGGGAGAAATTGGTGTTGAAATTGAAGTTGGATTTGGGATTGGAAGGAGAGGTTTGGCTATGGCTTCGAAGCTTCTTCTTCTTTTGCGCAAGCTCCATTGGAAATGAATTTGCGAATTCCTTTGCTACAGAGTGCGTCGCAATCTTTTTTGCCCTTTTTTCTGAACGTATTTTTTTTCCTTTTGTAAGAATATTTTTTCTTAAAATATTAATTGTGATCGCTTCTCTCAGATATTCAGAAAGGAATTTCACGGTGGGAGATTTTTTTGTTTTTTAAGCAGGAAGTTGGGAGATATTTGAGAAATAAATTAGCCAAAGACAACAAATTTTTTTTCTTTTTCTTTTAATTACAATAATTGAGAGTAAAATATTCGAACCCATAATTTTATAGTGTACATCAATGTTGTTGACTTACTGCTCTTAACTAATGGTTTGAGTAAATATCAACAAAAATAATGATTAAACTAAATTTAAATTTTAATATATTGATAAAAAAATTTATTTTTTTAATTACATTAAAAAAATTATTATTATTATTATTATGACTAAAATTAAGTAGTATTGAAATGTGAGTGATAATAGTTTTTAATTTTGAATGACCAAATAGAAACTAGATACAAAAACTAAAAATTAATGTCATTTGATAACGAGCAATACTTATTTAAGAGTGGATAAGTATTTTGCCTAGAACCACATATTTTTATTTTTTTTATATTTCTCTCTCCATCAATTAAAGTTAATTTTTTTTTTTTAAAAAGTAAAAATATGTGGTTCTAAAGTGGATAAGTATTTTCAAAATATTTACCTACCATTAAATAAATATTACTCTTTGATAACAATGTGTTTCATCTTTCTTACTATGTATCCATCTTTTCTTAATAAAATAGGTAAATTTGATTAAATTTCAAAAAAAACAATAACCTTTTGAAAATCACTTTTTTTTTTTCTTTCAAACTTTCATTTGGTTTATAAAAATATAGATAAGAGGTAGATATATACGTTTTTTTTTTTTTTTTGAATAAATGTAGATATATGAGTAAAAACTAAAAAAGTAATTTTCATATAAACTTTTTATTAGTTTTTATTTTTTATTTTTTGAAACGGCAACTTTTCCATTTGCTGTACATGAGAAAGAAAATACCTTAAATTACAAAATTGGTCCAGTGAACCATTCTTTAATTTAGTTTTTTTTTTTTTTAATTAGTTTAAGTTATTTAATTCCAAATTGGTTAAATAATAATAATATAAGTTAAATGGAGTAATACCCATCATATATCAAATTGTTGTTGAAGTTTTTTTTAAATTAGTTTAAGTTATTCGAGTCCTAATTGTTAATGAACTAAAAAATAATAATAATACTTGTAAATTTTAACATTTAACATTTTGTATCAGTTTTTTTTTTTTTTTTTTTGGAATCATGTCTCCTTTCGTTGAGCTCAAATATAAATTTTAAGAAAACCAGCAAAGGAATGCAATTCACTTAAAGAAGCTACCTTTATGCAATCTCGTAACAAATTATTCAATATGCCCTAACCAAATAAAATCGATCTATCGATAAAGTTTGACCGAGTTACTTAGACTAAAGTGGTAGAAGTTATTTTCACCTTCTTACTTGTCCAGGACAATTAGATGAAAAAAAAAAAAACCAGTCTAGAAAATGAAGTGACTTATGGGATCCAATTAAGCAAGCATAACTAGAGGGGGAAAACTTGTTCAATCTATCGACTAAAGTTCGAAAATCCGCTATATCCGTTGAGACGACTAATTCGAGCAAAATATACTTTGAAGCTGCAAAGATCTCTGCTTACAATTGAAGGTTTGATTTCAAAGATCGGATCTTTGCTCTTCCTTAATGCCCAAGAGTTTGCTCAACTCTCCACTCTCATAGGCTTCAACAGTATCTGGAAATAAGGGTTTTAATGAGTTAAGTGTACTTTGGAGAAAAACATATTATAGACAATTATGTTGCCAAAGAAGAACCAAATTACCATCTGATCCACCAATGTGTTTTCCATCTATGAACACTTGAGGTACAGTACGCCTTCCAATGATTACACTAAGGGCATCTTGAATTGCACTGCCATCATCTGTGAGATAAATATCCAAATTCTATGAATATTTAAGAAGTAATAGAACAATACAGGTGGATAAAAAAAGAATATGGAAACAAGAGCTATAAGATATATGTCTACTGAGAATAGTTTTGCCAGTTGGTTTAGGGAACTCATCCAAAGCTTGAATTATCCCCACCCTTGTTGAAAAGGAAAACAAAAGAAAACAAAGAACCCAGATCTATTGATTAACAAACCATAACAGGATACACGATAAAACAAGTAATTCGAGGTACTTGGACCCTCCCTAACTCTAGAGATGTCTCAAGCCTAGCAAACATACAAATTGAAGATGTTGCACCATTAACTGTGCTTCTCTATTTATAACCATAATATGTAACTCTAACTAATAGCACAAATGCCCCCTAATATATTCATCAGACCCAAACCTATCAGATAACTGGTCGACCCATTATCTAAACTTTTTCTCAGTAAATAGACATTTCTTTCTTTTTATTTTTAACGAAAACCAACTTTCATTAAGGTAACAAGGAAAGAATACAAAGGAGACCAAGAAGCTGGTTAAACAAAAAGAAGACGAGAATATAAAAAAAAGCCAGCCCTCGAAGCCTCTAATCTAAGTTTTAGTTCAATAATAATTGAGATTGGAGGATTCAAATCATAACCTTTTGGTTCAAGTATGCTGCTCAGCTATTGCTCTTGTTGGTAAAGTCTCTAATCTAAGCAAATAGACATTTCAAGCAACAACGCTCTTGCACGCCGTTTTTCCCTTTTATAGTGGTCTTCTTCCACCTCAACCATCTCCCACTATTGTCCCTCTATCTCTTGACTCTCAAAAGAACACAAATTATAAGGAATTGCCTTCAAGAAGGACCCACATCTTAACCCATTGCTTAGAGGGATCTAACTGTGTGATTGTGATTAGGTGCCCAGGTGGAGTAGTTAGAATATTTGACTATGAATCGCGCTTACTCTAATCGAATTCCCACCATTCCTTATCAATTCTATATTTTGTAATTCAAATTGAAAAAGGCAACATGGACGGAATAGCTTCAACAGCTAGCTTGAAAAAGGAATCGACTGTAAAGGTACGAATACGATGATTGAAGAATGGGTGTATAGGCCAAGAAATTTAGATGAATAGAATAGTCGATGTGAAGCAAATCAAGTTAGTTTCGAATTTGGAAGGCATTGTACAGAGAATCGTGCTACAAGACTTAATACATTAAGATTGCAGTTGCAGGCAATCACCATTTCCAGAGGCTAGAAGCAATATTAAGCACAGATTCTCTAACTACTATGCTACAATTATGTTCACCAAATCGCTCATTGAAAGGATGAAGATGAATCATCAACAAAAATTTTCATATAAAATTGGCCGTAGTCTAGATGTAGTATAGTAGCAGGGCCAGAAAAGAAGACATGAAATATAGTAAGGAGTTCAAAGGCAAGAAACAAGCATGCTCAATTTCAATCAAATTTAAGCCAAATTTAGCAGTGCATAAACAGAACGAGAAAAAGGCAGATTAAGCAATACCCCTTTGATCCAACTCAACAACATGAGGAACTTTCCGCAATTCCTTGAAAACAGATTTTGCCCTTCTACAATACCTGCATCGCACAAAGAGAAAAACAACCAAACAACACAAATTACAGAAGTTCAAATTCACCATTAAAAGAAACAGAAAATCCCCCATAATCCATTCAAAAGTAATTGAAAACATGATCACAGCAGGTTAAGAACAGATCAGAACAACAAAAGCCGATTTGAAGAAATGAGACGAACAAATCCACAATCGGAGTCTGAATCAATCGATTAAGAGAATAAACAGAATGGAGAGTGAAAATACGGGCAATAGGACTTGGAAAAGATGACGATCTGATGCGAGGCGATGGTTTTGTTGACGAAGCGTGATTCTGGGGAATATGAGGCGCCGCAAACTGATGCTACGGCCACGGCGCACACCATAACTGCTGACACTGTCAGCATCTTCCTCATGGTCGCCGGCACCGCCATTGATCCAAGTACCGAACCTGCAACTAAGCTTTTTCCGGTTGGGTTTCTGCGATTGGCGATTAGTGATTAGTTGCGAGTAATTTTGGGGAAGACCAGGGTATTTCTGGAATCCGGAATCTTTTATGATATTCAGACGTCTTATTAAACACTTTTTACGCTTCAAATAAGTAAACAAATATTAATTACAATAACATATTAATAGTTATTTATTATTTTTTTTTTTTTAACATAATGGTCAACCAAAGTTATCGGATGATTGATCTATTATTAAGTAACTTAGTGATCAAAAAAATGTTGAAAAACTAAGAGATTATAGATTCAATCCATTAATTTCATAGGAATTTCTTAACACTCACTTGTTGTTGGGTAGAGAATATATCTCATAACATTAGACGTGGTGTATGCAAGTCTGTTTAGACAATCATGAATAAATATAATAAAATAAGTTATATAATACCTCGAATGTGATTAAATTCAAAAAAATATGTATACATTTGTGATTCTAAAATTGCTCATTTGATATCTAAAATTAACTAAGTAGTAAAATTGTTAAAAATAATTGCGGAGACAAAATATACCTAATATTTTGAGATGATTTCCGAGCAGCACAATACATAGTTATATTTGTTTCTAAAAAGCATCTTATATGTTATTTTTGTAAACATCTTATTCTCGAGCATAATTATTAAAGACTCAAGTCCTCTTTATCTATATTTATAATCACAAATCTTTCTTTTTCTTTTTGGATTTAAAATTTTGGAGGTTAAAAAACTTGTAATATATCAATCCATCAGTATACATACGCATGTATCCAAAAACCATCTTCGAACGTTACAAACGAGAGAAATTTGTGGGTTTCCTATTAAATTAAAATTGTGTTCATATTGTTGCATTTTTTTTTAATGACCAAAAATCAGGACTTCACTCTTATATACCCGGAGCATCCGCACATTGTTGCACTTCTAACTTATGAACATAAATTTAAAAACATTTTTTGATGATCGAGAATCAGAGCTTATCTCATTAAATACATGAAGACACTTGAACCGAAAAGGTAGGTGACATGTTGACTTAATTGGTTGAAATCTAATTCAACTCAACGATCACAAGTTCAATACTAAAAATTGATACTTGGCTCTTATCTTATTTGTGAACAGTAACGTAGAGTTTATGGTCTCCCTTCTCAATTCGAACTAAAAAAAGAAAATAATATAAAGGCATTTGTGCCTAAAGTCCAAATCATATAGAAGCATACCTTGGAGACTCCAAGCCGAAAATCAGAAAGAGAATTGCACAATGAACTGCATGCAGAGTGAGGAAATTGTTCCAGCCCCTACATTCATGGCCTCAAGAACCAGAGGTTTCAGAATGACCGACTCACCCCTACAAAATACTTTACTTTCCAACTACCTTCCAGATGCCTCTAAACATGGGAAAAATATGTTGAAACAATGATGAATGTTCCATGTGAGTCAGAACTTTATGTTTACACTTCGACTAATATCACAAAACATACTATTTGACCCTACAATAATTGTGTCAAAGAAAATCATAAAAAATTAACTCTTAGGTGGATAGTCACTATGGATTGAACTATTTACCTCTTAATTCTAAAATTAAGACCTAGGTAATGGTAACTATGGATTTCACTCTTTACCCCTTGTTCTCAAATCAACTCCTAGGTGTAATAGTCACTATGAATTAAACTCTTTACCTCTAAGCCGTCCCCTATTTCTCCAAATCCTGGCTATAGATAACAGAAATCTGCATTGACATCTTATGACCCAATTCAAAAATTTTACAGAATTAATATGAAATTCCTCTCAAGTTGAACTAACAGATAGGGGCCAAAGAATAGGTTATCCCCAACATACAAAAGAAAAAGACTTGATCAGGAAACACTACCATCAAGAAGGAAATGTTCATGCTATGGCCTAGTTATTAGAACAGCACATCAAAGAAATGTTCAAAATTTTCCTCTATGAGATAAGTAGAAGGGGAAAGCGCACAACGCAACCGTATAAGATCTACTACATCCTTTACTCGAAACAAATAATGCCACCGATGAGGGTGTGACAAATGTATCCATCATATGGGAGCTATCAGGCTAAGAATGGAAGGGGAATATCGTATCATATTCCACCTAAAATTCATCCTAAAGATGAAAAGATCCTACAAGCTAAAGCCATCAAGGGGAAAAAATCAACGACCAATTTATATAATCAAAGGTAGAACTAGAGGAAATATATAGATGACAGGTTATTTTCCTCTGAATAACAATTTTTTTGGCAGAAATAAACCACCAAACCAAATCTTTCTTTTTTTGCAAGAAACAAAGAGGTACATGATGCACAAGGCTCACATAAATGGTGAAGGAATCCCTACCTGTAAGACCATAATAACATTTCCAATTTAATTGGATCGCGATCCAATCAGCAACTTCGAAAACTATTTTGGGTAAGAAACAATATCACTAAATCATTATTCTTGAACTAACAAAAATATGTATCCAGAGAAAATCTAACCAGCTTGTAGACCTACCTACATAGAGCCATGGATGGACAATTGTGCCAAACAAGAATAATGGTGATTTCTAGCCAGCTAATATCCTGAAGAGTTTGTGGTTTGTCTTGCCTACAAAGTGTTAGGATGTCACAATTATCCCACATTGAAAAAGTGGAGTGTCCAAAAAGTATTTAAAAGAGATATGGGTTACTCCCCCATTGCAAATTGGTTTTGAGGTGGAACCCATATTGACGCATTATTGGTTTTTTTTTTTTTTTATCATTTTATCAGAAAAACAAGTAAAATATCAAATAAAGGGGGAAAGAAAAACAATAATTGCTTATGGTCTCATTCTATAACACTACCTAACTGCAACTGCATCATGTATGCTGGCACTTTTAGCACCTGCATGCTCAAGTCTAACCATAGAGAGCATCAGTATTTAAAATAAGATGTTTGTATAAAGAACAAGAACTTGAACTAGCTTCTCAATGTTGGGCATATTGCTTCGTCCACTATTTTTTAGAACGAAGATGTTTGTCCCAATTAATCTCCGCTCACCTCAGATCTTTTTTTTTTTTATGACTCAGCTCACCTCAGGGATAGCTAAATTTCCACAAATATTTCACGAATCACAAAATAATGGAACACAAAAGATCTAAAAACTACCAGTTTATAGAAAGATGTCAACCATAATAGATTGGCGTAGCAGTCAAAGAGGGCCTCGAAGATCCAAGATGCGATGAGTTCAATTCATCATGGTCACCTAATTAAGAAATAGTTTCCAATGAATTTTCTTGACATCCAAATGTCGACGAAACATCCCATGAGAATAGTCAAGATGTGCCAGCAAAAGATGTCTCGAAACACATTAAATGAGTAACTGCAGAACGAGAAAATTTCACAAGGACACAACTTTGGCTTCTAATTTTCATGCCAACAAACCGTGTCACAAAAACAATAGGCTTCTTGGAAACCTGTATATTACTCTACAAAGTGTCTCAACAACCAAGAAAATAAAAACATTAAACACTAAACACCAATCTCATTCATCAAATGATAAGAAGCCAAGCAAAGGGCAGCAACAAACTGACAGAATTCGGTATCCAAGGGTTTAAGATAAAAGAAAAAGGCTAAGTAAGTCATGTAGAAACTTGAATCAAGCTAACTAATTTCAACAAACAAACTAGAAAAAAAGTAAAGAAACTTCAGACTATATAGATAAAAGACTATTATGCTCGAAAATTTACGAAACTTCACATGGAATCCTTCACCATTCATAGACATTAAACAGACACATTGTTATTAGTAATCAAAACAGAAAAAGAGGGCAGGGCAAACGTAGACAGTGAAGAAATCTGGAGAAGAAAATATGTACAAGTGTAGAGATGCAGATGGAACTTGAAGAATCTAAACAGGGGGTATATTGGAGAAGGAGAAGCCCTTGTAACCCTTGTAAGCATAGTAAGCAATCCGCGTATAATAGAAACCAGGAATAAACAAGAGAGCTCCCAACAACGAGAAAAATACCCCTGAAAATTTTCAAAAATAACAAACCAAAAATTAGGCCTGTACAAAAGAACCGACAACTCGAGCAATAGGGATTAACCAACCTAAACTTATAATTTTATTTAAGTTGAGCTATGATTTTCTAATTTTTGTTGGTTTGGGTTGGTTATAGGCTTGACCAATTTTAGTCATTAATTAATAAGATAGGTTTTTAGTATGCACTTATAGGATATCCATCTTTTATTCATTTTGTTGATATAATTATGGGTTGGGATTAGGAATAGAGTTGTTTTATAGATTAAATAGAAGATTAACACAAACCGAAAACTCAACCCAGCTCGAATATATAGGGTTAGGTTGAGTTGCTCTAATGGATAAGATTGAAGATTAATACAAACCGAGAACTGGATTCAACTCAACCCAACTCGGTTCAATCCCTATTTTATTCATTTTGTTTATATATTTACTAGTTATGAATAGAGCTTTTTTATAAGCAAACAGGAGATTAACACACATAGATAACTCAATCTAACCTAACTCTATATTTTCAGTTTGGATTGGGTTGCTCTAATGCATAGGGCTGGACGGAGGATTGACCAACCGAATTTTTGGTTTGGTCCTAAAACCCCTTGACCCAACCCAACCCAGCCCAGACCATGTACAACCCTACCAAAAATGATCAAGATTGGAGCTAGGGCAAAATCAGAACAAGAACAAAGAAGAGGGAAGAAAAAGAACCGTGAGCGCGATCACCGCCGACTCGATTACTGGCCATGATGATGCCAACGACGATTCCAATCATGCCGAAAACGAGAAGAGAAACGGCGAGAGCGATCTCCTTGATTGGGGCGCGATTGTTGACGGTGAAGGGAGAATCCATCATAATGTCTTCGTCTGTAATCGAAAACGCATGGTCCACGTACGCCATGTTTGACTGAAACTGCCGAAGATCTAGGGTTTGAGGAGGAAGAAGAAGGTGTTGATGTTGCCGGAGATCGAGATGCGGCGGCGACGACGACGGTGGGGTTTTTTTGGGTTATTGGAGCAAAGAGAAACTCGCGGGCTGTTTTTGACTCCGATAAGAGATGGAGTGAAAAGAGAGGCAAAAATTTCCACGTCGGCGTGAGAAAAGTAAATGCTTAATCTTAATTAATTTATAATTAAATGAAAGTAACAAATATTAAATTGAAGTTTACGATTTTGTTTTTTTATTCTTTTGTGTTACTAAACATTTGATCCGTTCATTGAATTGCTCCAAAACGGTTTTTCTGATACAAAAATATAAAGTAATGTTTTTTTTTTACCATTTGTTATTAGTTGTAGAAGATATCACGGAGCTTTACGTTGAGAATTTGTCAAAATATTAACAAAGTTTGTGCACATGGAAAGTTTTGACAAAATATTGAGAAAGTTGTCGCACATTAAAAATGTGCAAGAAAATGGTGTGCTCCACTCATTATAAAAAGAGCAAATAGATTTGGATTCAAGGGATCTCAATTATAATTACTTTAACCAAGTATACTAACTCTTTTGTATACGAAATTTGAGCAAAAGTTGTGATTAGTATAAGTTTTGAAGAGTGGTATTTGTAATTGGGGTCGGGAAGAGAATTCTTTGTGATTGTAACAATT
>JBBMKA010000009.1:11666124-11678366 GCA_037833695.1 Sechiopsis laciniata | reverse complement strand
AATGTGAAAGTGGGTTTTTGGAAGTTTTCAATTTTACCTAGAAGAAAATGCAGGTTTTCCTTTCTAGAAAAGGGCATCTATTGCCCTGAAACTGACAGGATTAGAGAGGAGAGAGAGAGAGAGAAAGACTCAAAGGTACAAAGAGCCAAATGGAGTGTTTGTTTGTTGAATTTATGGAGAATTTAAAATTAGTATTTACTAACTATTCTTCAAAAAATTACATTCAAACAAATTATTGTAACTACTAAAAATAATTTCTCATTTTTACTACTAAAAATGACTATTCATTTCAAATCATTCATTTCTAACAACTCAAAATTATTCTTTTTTAACTACACAAAATAACTACTCATTTTAAATTCACATCCAAATAAGCTATTGTCTGTAATTCCTCTACAAAAAACTACATTCAACCGAATTTTTTGCTGCATCTCTCAATTTCTAACTCCTCAAACTAATAACTTCTCATCCAAACACCTTGAAAGAGTGCAAATGGCTTTAAGATGGAGGTAGTTTATCTAGATTCTTGGTTGGTAATGGGTCTATTCCATTTTGAATTAGCAACAAAATCACAAGCATAAGCTAGTCCTTGTCTCCCTTCCCCATGGACCAATAATTGATTCTCTCTCTAACTCACTAAAAGAGTATGCATAAAAAAAGCTCTCTACACATATTGTTGCAAACCCATCTCTTTCCATCCCAATATAACCTGATCTTTATTTCAGCAGATAAAGTTAGGAAATGAGATCCTCACATTTTATTTTGTTTTGCCTTCTCTTTACTGTCTTCTATCTTCTTTCAGTGAATTGGCTTCATTCTCAACCTCAGCTTTTTGCCTCAGTAGGAAGACCTGCAAGAAAGTACCTTGGCACATCATTTTCCAATCCCAAATCTAAATACCAGAGAATCAAGGTATGCTAAATAAATAGTAACTTCTATGTTTTTTTTATGGTTTTTTCTTTTTCCTGTCCTATAAGCAACTTTTGCAATGTGAATTCTACCACCCTAACCATGTAACCTTTTGACTAGGAAGTAACTTCTATTTTGACAAGTTATTCGTGTCTGATACAGATACTTTCAGACATTCTTCGGTCATGTGTCCGATACTCAAAATTCTATGTCCTCCTTTATTAATATTTTTTTAATTTTGGAGACATCACAGGCACACTATAGACACTTCATGAACACCTCATTTAAGACTTATTTGTTTCAAATTGCTGATGACACAATAACACGACAATGGATAGTGTTGGTGACGACGTACATCAAAGGCAGATGGACTAAAATGAAAAAGAAAGAAAGAGAAAATAGGATGAGAGAATAAAAATGAAGTAAAAACTAAAATATTTTGAAATTCTTAAGGGGTTGCTTATAACTAACTAAAATATTTCGGATTTAACTGTATATCATAAAAAAATGATAATAATTAATGTGTCATCGATGTACTTGTGTCTTGCATTTTTAAATAATGGCCTGTCTACGTGTCTGTGTCGTATTCGTATCTCTTGTCCGTGCTTCTTAGCCTTTTGATACTCTCTTATTTATTCCAAAATGCAATGCAGGTTCATGAAGAAGAGTTCAGTAGATTGTCTGCAGAAGAAATTTCCTCCAACACATCTGAATATGGACCAAGTATCGACAGTGTTGGTGGACTTGTCTACCACACTGACTATCATGGGGCGACAACGCATCCGAATCCGACGCCCAAACATCCATAGCCATAGGCTAGGCTGTGTATCAACTTCTAAGATGGCATGAACTATTCATACTTGTACTGCACTACATTTAGACACCTTTTTTCTGTACAATCTATCCATTGCTCATTTTGTTACAGTTATACACAAATTACAGCCCTGCCCCAGATACTGAGTAATAAGCTCTCTAGTCTCTTGAATTTTCAATATACCAGAGAATCATTGCTTGCAGATAAGTCGTCGTAGGCAGCCGCGCAACTTGGGCGTGCAACTTGCGAAAATATACAGGAATCTGAATCACTTGAAATAGGAAATATAGTAGGAAAGAACCAGACAAATTATATCACTCGTATTGTAATTCAAAGCAGAGAAATCATTCCTGTCATATATTGACTTCCAAACGTTCTATACCACTCGAGCAACTTTTTATAGAACTCCAAAGCTTTTTCAAATCGCACTTCACTACAAAATCTGAACTTTTACCTTCACAAACTTGTTTTAAAGTGTCAAGTCACTAATTTTTTTCCAAATTATTATTCTTTTGGCATTGTCTAAATGTAACAATTGTTTAGAGTACAAACCTACCTTCAAAAAACATAAGAGATACTAAAATAAAATAGGTTAATTGTGTACTAGGTGACATCAATATTGACACCAAATAGTGATATAGATAAAATGTTGCTCTAGTAGTTCTTAAATAAGGACCTTAAGAATTGGTTTTAAAAAAAAAACCTTTGAGAATTATAGGGGCGGTTTGTTTGGCATATTTAAGGAGGATTAATTAACTCCTCCTCGAAAACCTACGTCTAAACGAGCTTTTACTAATCCTTCCTCCTTTTTACTTCTAAAAATAACTTCTCATTCCTAACTATTCATTTTTAATCATTCATTTATAACCACTCATTTTTAATCATTCATTTCAAATCAATCAAAATAATTCATTTTTAATCGTTCTTTTTTTAACTACTCATTTTAAATTTACATCCAAACAAGATTTTAACTCTAACTCTATACAAAAACCACATCCAAACGAGTTTTTTATTACAACCCTCAATTTTTAACTACTCAAAAGCAAAATCCTCCCTAAATATGGTTAAACAAAGAAGAGTTAAATTTATAGTGGTTGTCTATCTAAGAACTAAATTTTTTTCAAATTATTTAACCATCAAAATATAGTAGACTCAAGCAAATGAAAACAGCCAGTGCTGCGTATATGCTGGCCTAGATGAGGATCAATATCAAAAAAAAAAAAAAAAAACTAAACTAAACTGATGACATAAGGAATAAAAGCCATCAATTTATCCTCCAAATTAAGGGATGCAATTAAGCAGCTGATTCAAAAACAACCAATTTATCCTCCAAATATAGTAGAATCAAGCGTATATGCTGGCCTAGATGCGGATCAATATCAAAAAAAAAAAAAAAAAACTAAACTAAACTAATGACATAAGGAATAAAAGCCATCAATTTATCCTCCAAATTAAGGGATGCAATTAAGCAGCTGATTCAAGCAAAATACACACTGTAAGGGCATACTTATCTGCTTACAATTGAAGGTTTGATTTCAGAGATCAACCTATTCCTAAATGCCCAGGAGTTTACCCAACTCTCCACTCTCATATGCTTCAACAGTATCTGCAAAATCAGGGTTTCACTGAGTTGAATTGAAACTACATTGGAGAAAAATATATTGCAAACAATAAGTTGGCAAAGAATAGTAAATTACCATCTGATCCACCTACGTGTTTTCCATCTATGAACACTTGAGGTACAGTGCGCCTTCCAACAAGTGCACTAATAGCATCTTGAATGGCACTGCCATCATCTGTACATTACATTATTTCATATACAAATTCTATGAATAAATTACTTTTAGGATAAATAACTGATAGAACATTGAATGTTTGTCTAATGTTAACAGTTTGCCGGTCAATATAGAAAATTCATCCAAAGGCTGAAATTTCCTCACTTTGAAATGAGAGAAAAAGCTAAGCTAAAACAGAACAAAACAACCTGCATACAAACTAAGAAATTGAATAAAAGAAGATTTTAAGGAACACAATATGCACAAGAATCTTCGACCCAATTTTTGAACTTTTTTCTCCCTAAAACGTTATTGCAAGCAACATGAATGTGGTTGCCTCATAATAATCATTAGATGTGAATTCAAGAATCTACAAGTTCGAGAAAATCTCTAAAGTGTTTCTCATACATGTGATGGTGCAAAAGTGTCAGCCACATTGTGGTGGTCTCCTCGAATAATTACTTCACTTATAGAACTTAAAATAACAACTAATGAGATGGAATTACTTTTCATGAAGACACAGATAGGCTGAGAATTTAAGCCGAAGAGAGGAGGCCTCACAACCTTAATAAAATAGATGGACTACTCCCCTCTTTTTTTTTCTAAATCGTGACTGTCCAAGTTAGCATACGCAGTTACGCGCACCTCAATTATTTTCACAAGACATACTGCAAGGTCTTACAACATTTGGATGTCAAGGAAACATGTAGAAAATTAATTCATATCACCTTTTAGTTACTTAAGATCGTCTTGACTGCTAGGTCACAACATGATGGTTTAAGGACAAGTTTAAACCATGCACTTCTTTGTATTGTAATATATCTACAAAAGAAAAATGTTAAAATACTTGCATATTTAAAAAGTTAAAATAATTGGTTTGGAGAAGAAACCTCATAGTATCTAATATGGTGTCAGAGTTCATTGAACTTAAACGGGTATTTGATCCAATAAAAATGAAATTTGGATCAAATTCAAGAATGGTGAAC
The DNA here is from genome assembly GCA_037833695.1 of Sechiopsis laciniata. Taxonomy (NCBI): domain Eukaryota; kingdom Viridiplantae; phylum Streptophyta; class Magnoliopsida; order Cucurbitales; family Cucurbitaceae; genus Sechiopsis; species Sechiopsis laciniata. The sequence continues at coordinate 11,673,882 of JBBMKA010000009.1, read as the reverse complement.
CCAAAGAAGCACCATCTCAAGGAGGGCATAATGGGCATCTCACATTGGAAAGTGAGGAGGCATCAGTGCATCACAATCTTTATAAGATAGATGAACTACTTCACTCATTGTCAATTAATTTTGAGATGAACGGGTCCCCAAGGGGTGGCACAATGGTTGAAAATTTGGACTTTGAAGGTATGCTCCTCTCAACGTCACAAGTTTGAGACTCACCTGTGACATTACTCCTTCGATGTTTCCCGGTGCGTGACCTAGGGACGAACGTGGTTACCCTTGTTTCAAAAAAAATTAATTTTGACATCAACACCATATTAACTATCTAATAGAAGGTCCCAAAGAAAACTCAGTTTCAAATTTGCAAAGCATTTTACCAAGGATCATGTCACAGGACCTGTTACATAAATATTGCATATGCAGGTAAGTACCATTCTGAGAGGCTATGGGCAATACTAAACACAGATTCTCTTACTCTGCTACAAATTTGTGATTCGATCATAAACTAGATAGTCCCTTTGAATAATGGAAGGAGAAGGGAAACAGATCAAGGAAAAAGATAACTAAAAGAAAAAAGGTAATCCATCAAGTTATCACTTGAGTTTCAAAAATCTAAAGTATGACCATATAAACAACAGTAATATCATATTCCCAACATTTTGATAGCATGAAGTGAATAAGCCAAGAACAAGATTTCATATAAAATTGACTGTAATACAAACATACTGAGAGCAGCCACAACAGCAGACATGAAATGAGATAAAGAAATGAGCTAAATAGCAAGAAACACAAACAATCATACTCAGTTTCATTCAACCAGACTAAACCCCAATTCTGCAGTAAAATTTCAGAAACAGGTAAAGAACGAGAAAAAAAAAAAAAACAGATTAACAAAGCAAGTACCTCGTTGATCCAGCTCAACAACATGAGGAACTTTCCTCAAATCCCTAAAAACAGCTTTCGCCGTTTCACAATACCTACATCGCACAACGAAAAGCAATTAACAACTCAAATCGAATCCGAAAACGGCGATTAATTCATTCAACAATCTAACATCGATCGGATTCAATCGTAGAAGGAGGATGAAATTACGGGCAATAGGATTTGGAGAAGATGACGGTCTGGTGCGAGGCGATGGTGTTCTTGACGAAGATTGATTCCGGCGAAGATGAAGCTCTGACGCTCATCGTGGCCGTTGATAACGTTGACATCATCCTCATAGTCGCCGCCATTGCCATTGATGAAGATTCCGGACTGCAACTAATCTTTTCTCGATAAGGATGCTACTATCGGCGATTAAATTTGGATTTATTCCTTTTTCTTTTCAAAAATGAAAAATAATGGTTTTAGAAAAATAACATTCCCTATTTTTTGCTTTTTTCAAAAAAACAAAAGCCGCTGCTTTTTTCTCTCTGCCAATGTAATTGTGCCACTTGACTGAATGACAAAAACAATGCAATCTTTTTTTTTTTTTCTAATTCAATAACCAAATTCAATTCTTAACTTTCGGAGTGTTTAGGCCACCGAGAATAAGGAGGAGAGTGGAAATGCGAATAATTTTTCGTGTAGGGCCACCGAAAATCAGTCCTCTCATAATCACGTTTTTCAAAATTCACTTTTTTTATTTTTCTTTTAATTACTTTTTATTCTCTCTCAAACAATTTTTTATATATCACATCACTATTTTTCATTCACATCATATTCATTATTTTATTTTTCTCATAATCATTACCTCTACCACAAATACAAATAATCATTCTCTTCATAATTATTACCTTCACCCTAAACACAAATAATCATTCTTTCCATAATCATTTTCTTCCATATTCTCCTCCTCATTTTCCCATAATCATTATCATTATCATCCCCATTCCTCCAAACACCCCTTAATGTTACTAGAGTTAGGAATGTACATGCATTTTCCGAAAATGGATTCGACAAATAAAAGTTATGACCCTTATGAGTCAATTTTCAAGTTTGTGTCAATTGACGTGGGTCAGAAAAATATTTAGTAAAAAATTTATATATCAATTGGTCTATTCAATCTGTTATAAAAATATCATTTGTATAATTAATTAGATTTTTTTATTAAATTGTTACAAAATTAATTTAAATTTAAATATGTTTTGAAAAATTGTTGGTTATGGTCCATTTTTTAAAATAATTCTTTAAATTTCCTTTGAAAATTATATGATAAATGTTTTTTTCAATAAAAATGAAAAATTAAATTAAATGAATTAACCGACTAATTAAATATATGGGTCGATTTTGATGTCGATTTTGATGAACACCTGAAACTAGAGCTCTATATGATAGCGATGGATTTATGTTCTTATGGTTAAATAAACTTAATACTCCCCGTTTAAATTTTTAAAAAAATATAAAAATAAAACCCAAGTTTTATTTTTTAAAAATAATATGGTGTTAAACACAAATACAATTTTAAAAGTGTGAATATTTATTAAATACAAAAGTTAATATCTATTATACGCTTTAAATAACCCGATTCAAACTTGAAAGCCTTATCTTTAAAACTATATATATATTATCTTTAATAAAAAAATATAATTTAAAAAAATAAATACAGTGTTTGAGGGACTAAATATTTTGTTAACATTTCTACTTTTGGAATTCAACAATATGTGTGGACGTATGATTGGAACAACTTTTATGTGAATACGTCAAGTAAAATTATGCTTAAATTTGTTTGAAATTTTCAAATAACAAACAAATAAATAAACTGAATCTTTTAACCTTGCAGTCATTGAAAGAAGACTCATAAAATCATTATTACAAGTTTAATGTCAATTAAGACATGCTCATTTTAGCGATAAACACATCTATTTAATTATTTTTAAACATTAATATATATTATAACAAATACATTCTAATCACTTGAAAATATATATTTTAAAAAATGTTAGAAGAATAAAAAATTAAAACAAATACATGCATATATAATTATTTTAAATACCTTATTTATTTGAGCTCAATTCAACTTGTTGATGACACAATCCAATCCAACCCAACTCACTAAAATGAATTGGATGGATTGGATTCTTCGAATGGTTGGATTTTTTTAAAGTAGTCATCCTTATTAAGAATTAAGAGCATGAAAAAAAAAAAAAAAAAAAAGCATGAAAAGGCCAATAAGATTTTTACTTCGACTATTCTCATCGACAAATTGCCTTACTCTATAATATTTGGTTGTAAAATAAACCTGTATGAAATTAATAAGTAGTCACCATGAATTGAAGTGAATTGAATCAATAAGCTCTCCAATCTAAAGCCTCCTTTTAACTATTAGTTGTCAAATAAAGTCCATCTATTAATTAAGTTAGTGTTAGTCCAAGACTAACATATATAAAATAAAATAAAAAAATAAATTAAAAAAAAAAAATCAACTTCTTCAGACCACAAGTTCCCCAAGGAAAAAGACTTTATAGAACAAGTAGAAAGAAAAGTCAGCCTAAAAAATGAAGTCCAATTAAGCAAACAGAACTAGAGGGGCAAAACTTGTTCAATCTATTGACTAAAGTTTTTAAACACCCTTATAAGAAAGTGTCAAGTTATCATTAGTAAGAGAGGGAAAAAAAGGCTTTAATGCTCCTAGATAATTTATCCTAATCAAACAACTGCTTACAGTTGAAGGTTTTATATCAAAGTTCAGCTCTGTGCTCTTCCTTAATGCCCAAGAGTTTACCCAACTCTCCACTCTCATATGCTTCAACAGTATCTGCAAAATCAGGGTTTCAATGAGTTCAAAATACTTGGGAGAAATACATATTAGAGACTATAAGTTGCCAAAGAAGAATCAATTACCATCTGATCCACCTATGTGTTTTCCATCTATGAACACTTGAGGTACAGTGCGCCGCCCGACGAGTGCACCGAGGGCATCTTGAATGGCACTGCCGTCGTCTGTGCAATACAGATTCAAATTCTATGATTAATTAACTTTTAGGTAATAAGTAATCGAACAACGTGTGAAAATAACACTCGATATAAATAGATAGAGAATGAAGAGTTTGTTTCTTTAAAAAAAGATATGGAAAGAAGAGCTAGATGTATGTCAATTGACAATAGTTAGGCTCAGTTGGTTTAAGGAATTCAGCAAGAGATTGAATTCTCACTGACCTACAAAAAAGATTTTTGAACGACAAAATACATAAGATAACAAGTTGACCCATCATCTAAACCTTTTCTCAGTAAATGGTCAAATTTTCTTTCATTTTTATCAAAAACCTACGGGGTTTTCTTGACAGTCAAATGTTGTAGGGTTAGGGGATATGTCCCATAAGAATAATCGAGATACGTGTAAATTGGCTCAGACACTCATGGATATCAAAAAAATATATACATATTATATAAAAAACTGACTTTCATTGAGGTAGAAAGGAAATAATACATTTGAGACTAGCAAGCTACTCGAGGAAAAAGAAGACGAGCATAAAAAAAAACCCACCAGCAAAGCCTCCCATCGCAGTAAACAGACATTTCAAGCAACAACTAATCGGACATACTCTTGCTACCCACTTCTTAAACCATTGTTTGTAAGGGATCTGAGTGTGTGATTGTGATTAGGTAGAAAATTTGAATATTTGATGATCTCAGAATGCGTGGATAGGCAGAGAATTAGAAGAGTCGACAACACCAATAATCATATGTTAGTTTTGAGTTTGGAAAGCATTTCGAATAGCATCATGTCACAATATCTAATACAAAATATTAGTTGCAGTTAGTCACCATTTCGAGAGGATAGAGGCAACACTAAACATAGATTCTCTAATTACTATTTTTTTAGTACTGAGAGTTGGAGCTTTGCCACACTACACACCAAGGAGCATCCGCGCCCATTCCAAGGCCCAGACTAGAAATACAACAAGGGATTCTACAATTAAGCTCACCCATCGAACCTAGAGCCTCCAAGCATACCTTCAAGATCCCGAGACTCTACCAACAAGGCCCAGTTATGTTGTTCTTAATCATTGTTAGAGTTTAGAGCCCATTAGGCCTTAGGCTAGTATATATTCAATAGGATTAAGTTTGTATGAGGTGAGTTGCTACAATGGAGCCTCCACCTTCTACTTCCTCTCAATAATAACTCTCTCAAACTTCCATGGCTTCTCTCTACCTCCTTCTTGCTGCTGCTCAAACCTTAACAATCATTAACCAGAAAATTCTTTTAACTTAAAACTTAATTAAAAAAATCTCAAGCATGCCCATATCAACTGTAATATCACTCCAATAATTTCATAGCGTGGAAAAAACAAGCCAGAACAAGATTATCATACACAATTGACCAAATTCTAGCTATATTGGCAGGGGAAAGAACATAATACATGAAATAAATTAAGGTCTCAAAAGCTAGAAAGTACCATACTCCATTTCAATAAGAATCGAACCAATTTTGCAGTAAATAAGGGATTTGTTATCGATATTTCTCATAAACAGAAGTAGAAAGAGGCAGATTAAGCAAGTACCTCGTTGATCCAGCTCAACAACATGGGGAATTTTGTTCAATTCCTTGAAAACAGCTTTTGCCCTTCTACAATACCTGCATTACACAAAAATAAAACAATCAACAACACGAATTTCAGAAATTCAAATTCAAATCCATCATTGAAAGAAACAAAAACATCCGATCTGCTTCCAATTGTAGGGAAAAACTATTCAAAAATCGAGTTGAAGAGCAGATTCGGAGTCTGAATAAGCCGATTAAAGAGAATAAAGAGAAAGGAGAGTGAAAATACGGGCAATAGGACTTGGAGAAAATGACGATCTGATGCGAGGAGATGGTTTTCTTGACGAAGCGTGATTTTGAGGAAGATGAGGCCTCGCATAATGAAGCTACGGCTATGGCGCACAACATAGCTGCTGAAACCATCAGCATCTTCTTCGTACTCAGCATCACTGCCATTGATCCGAGCTCCGATCTGCAACTAAGCTTTTTCCGATGAGGTTTCTGCGATTCGTGATTAATCGCGTGAGAATACTTTTAGGGAAGACGACGATGCCTGAAATTCAGAATCCTATGTAATATTCAGACGTCTAATCTTTATTTATTTAATTTTTCTTTTAGAAAAAATACATTTTTTTAATATTCGTGAGTGTTCAGAACACCTTATGATTCACGGTAAATTAATTTATAGCCGGTCACCACATATTAAATGCATAATATTTTTACACCTCGTGACGACTAAATTATTCTATAATAGTTTGAGAAAAATACATTTTTAGCCGGTTTAGTTTCTACTGGATCATTAATTAAAATCAAACACTTTTAATTTGCATTTATACTTCTTTTCTTTGATAAATTTATTTTAAGTTAATATCAAAATAATGAATTTATCTATATATCAAAATTTAAAATTAGTTTAATTATTATGATAATCAATATTACATCTTATAACTAACTTTAAAAAAAAATTGAAATAGTTAATAATTTGACTTGGTTGTAATTCAATTTAATTTCAAGATCCTCAAAATTAGTATTTGATTATGTCGTTATTGTTGAGCTATATTCAAACATTAGTCAAAAGTATATTTTTATTCAATTGAATTAGGCATTTGCTAACAATTAACTTCCAATTATTTACCGAATGGATTGGTGGCACGTTTGTTATCTTAATTGATTGTAATCTAATTCAACTACACGGTCACAGGTTCAATCTTGAAAAATCGGTATTTGACTCTCATAAACCCCACAAATTATTTGTCCAAAAAAATCTTCATAAAAAGATCCAGTTGAAAGACTTTAGATCATATATTAAGGTTAATAAACAATTACAAAACGGTGTTTGGGGCAAATGAGAATGAAAATGGTTATGGTAAAAATGATCATCTTATCCACATTTATACCACCGAGAATCATTCTTCATATAATCACATTTTTCCATAATAACTCTTTCTCCATGACCACGAATAATGGTTCTAGCCTTTAAAAGTAGTTAAAGGACATCAAACCAAGCATTCCACAACCACAAAGCCTCAATGTCAATCAAAGTCAAAACTGGCTTATGCAAAGATCGTCTTATAACTTTAGAAAAGAGGGCCAACAAGAGCCGTAGCTCGATCGACATTAGTGTATACCCATGGTCATGGGTTCGAACCCCTCCACCCCCAATTACTATAATCCCAATAATAAAAGGAGATAGGTTTGGAGGTTACGATCCACGGATACAGATTTGACGCAAGGGCCTATATAAAACCTATGTGTATAGTTCTTCACTAGAGGGCAATAATTAATCCACTCATAATAATTCTCTTTGCTTTAAACATAAATAACTCTCCAACAATCATTTTCTCCAAATTTTCCTCTTAATTCTCATTCTCTTCATAATTATTTTTATTATATTTATTCTGAGGAGATGTAATGTGATCAGATTATGAACAACTAAGATGCGAGCTTAGAAGTAGATATCCATTAAACAAAGCAACTCATTGGTCTAGCTTCGTAATACCAAAAATGTAAAGGACTTGGATGTAATTTACCACAGCAATATATACCTATGGTTTAAAAGTGACATCATTCTAATCTACTAATATACCTATGTTTAGTTTGAATGTGATTTTGGAATTGAATACCTTAATGGCAGTTTTGCAATTGAGAGTTAACTAGAGGGCAAGTTGGTCATTTCAACAATAGATATTTTGTTAAAGCTTTGTCCAAAATCCTAAGGGTCTATTTGTTTGACGTATTTAGCAAGGATTTAGTTTTAGGATTTATTAACTTCTCTTCGAAAACCTACATCCAAACAAGTT
>JBBMKA010000009.1:11653502-11666024 GCA_037833695.1 Sechiopsis laciniata | reverse complement strand
TATATAATAAAGAACATGGTATCTTGTTTTTATCATTAATACATTTTTATAGGACATAAATGTTTTTTTATTTTTTTTTAATTCATGTATTTTCTTTTCAGTTATCCATCAAAACCCCAAAACAGAATTTGTCTATTCTCTTACATTTCCACTAAATATCTTTTTTGGCCTTTTTCTTCCTTTGTTTTTCCTTTCAAATATCTTCTTCTTTTTGCTCATTTCATTTTTTTCCTTTTTTTCCCCTTATATTTAGTTCTGGAAAACCTAATATAAGTGCATTTTTCAATAATAATTTGTCGTTTATTGTTAGTTAAAATTTAAAATAAAAATATAAAAGGGAAAAGTTCACACGGATATTAATTTGTGTAACAAGAATAACCACAATTTTAAATCAATAATAAAAAAAAAAAATTGAATGTAAAATTGAATATATAATTGGAAACCAAAAAATACAAAATAATTACAATAAAAGTTGAAAGTAGAAAAACAAAACACAAAAACATTATCTATAAGATTTAAATTCGTGGCATGAGATCAAACGCCTATGCCGGCAAGTTAAATTAATTATTTAAAGAAAAAGAAGTTTATACTTTTTTATACAACGTAATTTAAAAATTAGTTAACAAACAAATCCAACGAAGAACGTATATTATTTAAAGTTGCTTTCAGAAAATATTTGATTAGAAACATCAAATAATGAGACAAAAGAGCCTAAATTCATGAAGATACACAAAAATCTCTATTGACTTATTAGTTATCACTAATTTTACTTGTTAAAGATTAATCTAAGTTAATTAATCGCCCTCAAGCTCTTTTGTACTAATTCTCGAATATTAGGTCCATGTCAATTAATATAAGGGTAAAAAATAATGTTTCAAATAACTTTGGCATATTTATCCCTTAATTGCCCTAGTACTAAAAATAGTCGATAAATTAAATGAAAATAAGTTCAATTTACAATAATCACCTAAAAATTGGTTTTCAACATTTTCTTGACAATCAATTCTAACCATGTCCCGAATACTCCTATTATATATATTACTTAAAAAAATTATGGATTTTAATTTATCATCTTTTATTATTGTTGAATTAAAAATATATATATTAAAAATATAGTAGATATCTGGCAATTAATATAGAGACAAAATATTCCCTTTTTTTTTTTTCTTTTTTTTTGAACATTAATATAAAATCTAACATTGAGTCGGAACTTGAAGAAGTAGTCTCAAAATGCTTAGGATAAATTAATGTTTTAAATTATTATATTTAAAATATAATTATTAATTTCAAAAAAAAAAAAATCTTCTTTGATTATTTGATTTCTTTAAGAATAAGTAGATATGAAGTATTGAGATAGGATTTAAAAATATTAACCAAAACTTAAAGAAGAGAGAGAGAAAAATATCGTATTTTCCAAGTGTCAAGATAAATTTGTCAATGCTTTTATGAAATTTCCATGCAATTTGATTGTTTTTTTTTTTTTAAAACCCCATGCAATTTGAATTTAACATCGATGGATGTGGGGAAAGAAACAATATTTAATATTTAATGCTAATTTTAGATTATTGAATGCGACAAAAACCCAAGACTAGGCTTGGAAAAAAAAAATTTGTTTTCATTTATTATGCAACATTTCCAATATGATTATTTTTGAAATTAATACTAAATAAATTCGACATTGTCAGTTGGAGAAAAAAAAAAACCATGTTCTGAAAATTTAATACCATGTACCTTGTTTTCATTTTTCTATTTTTATCCCGTAGGAAAAAAAAAGGTTTTATATTATGAATATTATAAGATTTTGATTGCCGTCCATTTTGTATTTCATTTACTTTTCCTTTGGTCGAATATTTCAAATATTGACCAATAATTTTAAAATTGATGTTTTGCTCTCTTATATATATTTTTTAAATATTTAGAGTAAAATAGACTGTGTTATGTGATTAGTTTCGATCTATCCTTTTATGATTAGAATTTTAATTTCTCATATGTGACACATTTGTAAGACGTGATACAACTTTATATCAAACGTTAAATCATTTGCTTTTCTTTATTACATGTAAAAGAAAATTATTAAAACATTTCGGGTTATCTCAAATACTACAAGCTAGAGGATTAATATATGGCAATTTTAATTTATTTTTGGTATTAAAATTCTTGGAATTTTATCTAAAAAATGTGTCATATGTATATGATGAAAGATCCTTGGAAGAGCTAAATGCCAACTTCAACCAACTAACAAGGCTTCCAGACACCATAGGATTTGAGTTGACCAATCTCAAGAAGTTGACAGTCAACTCCAACAAGCTCGCGTTTCTCCCCCACTCGCTCTCCCATTTGACCTCTCTACTCGTGCTCGACACGCACCTCAACTGCCTCCGATCGCTCCCCAACGACCTCGAGAATCTCATCAACCTTCAAGTCCTCAATGTAAGCCAAAACTTCCAATACCTTCAAGCTCTCCCCTACTCAATTGGGCTCCTCATTTCCCTCGTCGAGCTTGACGTAAGCTACAACAAAATCACCTCCCTTCCTGACTCCATTGGCTGCCTCAAGAATCTCAAGAAGCTCAACGTCGAAGGCAACCCTCTCGCATCACCACCGCCCGACGTGATCGAGCAAGGGTTAGACACCGTGAGGTTGTACTTGAGCGACAAGATGAATGGAGTGCATAGAGGATCACAAAAGAAGAAGTCATGGGTGGGGAAATTGGTCAAGTATGGAACTTTCAATAGCCGAGGAAATGGGGTAGGCCGAGAGGAGAAAGACGGGTTCATCATGCCAGAGTATCGATCAATCGATGGTCTGGCGTCACCGAGATACATGGGGAGGTTCTCACCGCGTCGCCTGTTCTCACCTCGACATGCTTTCTCGAAGTGAAAAGGCAAAAAACTTTTCACATAATATTGAAAGATGTAGGTGAATTAGTTACAAATAAGATGTTGTATAGGGTGTTGTGCTATAGTTAGAGGTAGCAAAAACAGGGTTGGAAGTGAAATGTGTTAGTAAGTAAATGTAAAAGAAATGTGGTATATGATCTCTGTACAACTTGAACTAAAAGTTCACCTGTTTGTTCCTTTTTTGACAATTTGTTTCAAAGGATTAACTAAGCAATATTGTTTGAAATGGCAATGTCTTAATGTTTTCTAATGTGAGCCATGATAAGGTTAGTTTTTTTTTTTTTTTTTTTTTTTTTTTTTTTTTTTTTTAATTCAACAACTCTTTAAATATGCAATTTCATGCTAATTAAGTTGGGTAATATGTCACCAAAGTTATGTTTTTCTTGGCAAAGTCAAATGTTTACAGTCCATATTTATTGTATTAAAAAATGGAACAAAAAGTATTTGCGACGAATCGATCAATTATTTAAATACAATTAGAAAAGTGGAGTAAGCAAATCTTTAAAATGATTAAACCATATCTTCAAGTGGAAGCATATTTTACATTTTGTTGATGACAGACTGACCGTTTATTTAAAATTCAAAAAAAGAAAAGAAAAAAAGTTGACAAGAAAACCTGGGATATTTTAAAGATAGTTAATTTGATCAATCAAATACCTAAAATTACAATATTTTGTTACAATTAGCACTTGAAAATTTCTAAATTCATTAACCATCCCTGAATTATAGGCTTATTCAAATTAAAATCAAATCTCATATTCTTATAAACTCGAATTTTGCATCAGTTTCCACCGTTATCATCACATAATCAATTTTTTTTTTTATGGTTAGCAGTCCATTGTTATAAAGTTTATTTAAAAAAAAAAAAAAACAGACTAAGTCCGACAATTTAAGAGTTTGATTGCAACAATTTTAATAGTTCAAATGTATTTTTGTGTTTCACAAAACAAGTGTTTCAAAATTTTACAATATGTAATAACTTGCAAGATTTTGTAAGTTTTTTTTAGTTCCACAATATTTGTGGGGGGAGAATTAAAAACATTTGGCCTCTCAACCAAACATATTTAGACCAAGCTGATAAATTCTATCATTCTAAGAGTTTGAGAGTGTGATTGTAACAACTCCTATACCTCAAATGTTGTTTTTACAATTCTCCATGTATTTATTCTATTATGTTTGGGTTTTTAATATATAATTTGAACCATGTTGTTTTAAAATTTAAAATTTAGTTTCTTATGTTCTAGTATTTTTAAATTATATTCAAACCCAAAACACACATAAGACAGAAATGACAGATCGCTAGTGAACCAAGAATCCTAGAGTCCTGCCAACAAGAGTTGTTGTTCAACGGCATTAAACGACCAAGAGATCATGAATTCGAATCCTCCACTATCAATTATTGTAATCTCAAAAAAAAAAAAAAAAAAAAAAAAAAAAAAAAAATCCTAGAGTTCAAATATAGCTTGCAAATCAAATACCACAAGTGATCTATGCATGCATTGAAACTATCTGGCATCCTAGAGTCCAAAGGTTCAAGTTATGTTATCCAATGCAAGAACTAGAAATCAAAACTCAACACAGTAAAGTAACATACATACAGTTCTAGGGTATGAGCATTATATTGTAGTAGCAGATCATTTGTATATATATCCATAAGGGTCTGAACAAGCTTACAAACAAGTATACTATTCTCACGAGATAACTTCCTCACTCTACAACATTTAATTGACAAGAAAACCCGTAGAATATTAATTCTAGATAAGTGACCACCATAGATTAAAAATTTATCATCTCTTAGTTCTCAGTAACGGATGTAGAAGAGCCAGTCAATAATCAAACTGCAAGCATTCTCGCCAACAAATAATGTAATTTAACACTCCCCACGGAAACATTTGGCTGAAACGAAACAGACATGCATACACTTCCATTGATAAGAAATTCATTGCTAAAACCTATAAATATGACAATATTGGAACATATGGGGCATTTTGATTAGGGACATGAGTAATTCATTCATACTACAAAAAGTGGTACAAAATGAGGTCCAAAGGAGACACGAACCTTTCTTGAATGTGATTTGTTCTATATGTTGCACTATTTTGTCCTTGGGTTCTAAAGAGACCCATGAAGATGAGATATTACCCTCCCAATTACAAAAGCTCCCTTTGCAAGACTTTTTATTTTTTTTGAAACAAGCTAACCACGTCCATCCCTAGACTAGGCACCGGAGACATCGAAGGAATAATGTCACAGCTGAGCCTCGAACCTGGGACCTTGAGGAGAGCATACCTTCAAAGCCCAAGTCTGCAACCATTGCGCCATCCCTTTGCAAGACATTGATCATTACATCGACAACATAATTTTTCATCATTATGTCATTTACATGATCAAATAACATACATTGTTACTTTGATTCTATCCATGAGTATCTGAGCAAATTAATGCGCATCTCAACGATTCTCACAAGAAAACTGCATGATCCCACTACATTTGGTTGTCAAGGAATCCATAAGAAATTAATTCCTAGATAGATAATCACTATGGATTGAATTTATTATCGCTTAGTTCCCTTAGAACTCTTTTGACTATTAGACCAATCCATAATGGTTAACAAACGATGTTACTTTAAATTAAAGAAGAGTTCATTACATGGTTGATAAATGCAATCCCTGATTATTCAATTCTACTCAAGCAGAATTAGGCTTCAACCAGGTATTGTTGAAAAGAATTTGTTTACTTATCACATTTGCCATTTGGCATTCCTTGACAGCACTCATTTGCAATTATTTAATGCCAACGAGAGATCATACTGGGAAAATGTCAGTTACCAAACCAACAAGATGAAGCTATCGAACTCCAAGCAGAAACATGGACAGAAGAATCAAGCAATTAAAAAAACAAAGGCTTTAAAGAGACAAAAAGTACATGAGCAAATATAGCTCTGGCGAAATGACAAATTCAACAAGCAGGGGAAGCTGGAAACAACCTACAGATGAAGATGCCGTCTTGGCTAAGCACTTAGGGGGTGCATGGATAAGGGAAGTTAGGGAGGAATATGGGGTAAGATTTATGCATGTTTGTTTAGGGTAGTCCCCGAAGGGTGGTGCAATTGGTCGAAGGCTTGGACTTTGAAAGTATGCTCCCCTTGACGTCCCAGGTTCGAGAGTCGTTTGTGACATTAATTTGTAGACACCCTCAATTATGTCTACACTCCTCCAATGTATCCTAGTGTAGTGTCCTAAAGACAGGTCAGTGGTGCTCCGATTATTAAGGGAGTGAAGCTCCGACTCCCAATCGTTTAAAAAAAAAGTTTTTTTAGGGTAGAAAAAAGTTTCCCTCAAACCCTGATTCCAATCCCTCCTCCCAACAACCTAAATCAAATATGATTTTCATACAACCACTCATTCAAACACCTTTATCCAAAGAGAGTTTTCCTACAACACCTCCTTCAAACAACCTTATCCAAACATGGTTTTCGTGCAAGCACTTATTCAAACACCACATTCAAACCACGCCATTCTTTCCCATCCAAAAATGCCTAATCAGTCAAATACATAGAAAAACCTTCCCTTATTGTGATCATAATACAATGCACATGCAATCAAATTTACAGAACAGCATAGAAACATAAAACAAACCATGGATTCAACAAAGGAGAGCTCAACCACATCAAGACAAATGAACAAGAACCACAGTAATGAATCTGCAGTCAACCTTTTCCACTTAACAATAGCAAAGGCCTAGTTCATTAACAATGTCAAAAACTGTAACAATCCCATAAATCTTCAAGAGTAAGACAACAGGGAATTTAAAGTAAAATTCGAAGCAGATCCTAAATCTCTCTAGATTATATATCAGCGGAGGTACCCAGGGATCTTAATACGAATAAAAAGCATACTCATAACATAAGCAATAACAACAGAAGAAACTCCAGCAGAGGCGTACGAAACCTTAACGCTCTTGGCGCGATTCCGATCAAGAGCGAGATCCATGAGCACAATTCCGATTCCACCGAGCACGAACATGAATCCAGAAGAGAGCCCTTCGATGATGTACTGCCCATTGACCCGACCCTGGAGAAAAACCACGGGTCGGACGGATCCGGTGGCCGGATCTTGGATAGATCCGATGCCGGGCGGCTCGACGATGACGTCGTAGATGAAGCCGGAGACGACGAGGAAGTAGGTGAGGAGGACGAGGGCGTAGACGGTCATCGGAGAGGGGAGGGTGATGGTCGGAAGCTTGAGGCGGAGGCGCGGCGGCCGGAGGAAGGAGAAGGGAAGGATGCGGAGGATGTGGAAGATTGGGTCAATGGAGGTGGCCGGAGAATGTTCCGATGCGGCGGCGGAGGAAGAGATCTGATTGGCGGATTCGGATTTTGGAGGCATTTTTGCCAGCCGGAGTGGAACCGGAGATCTTTCCGATTGGAAATTTGGTGTTCTTGTTTTTGGTTCGAATCTCTATTCAATCGCAAGGGAGAAGGATTTTTGGGTTGAAATGTAACTTTATTTGTAAATATAGCACAGCCGTCGAATATCCTTATTTGTAAAATTAACTTTTTTATAAAAAAAAAAAAAATGATTTTCAGAAAAAAAAAAGTATGGGGTGAGAGAGGCTCGAACTCTCGACCTCAGGATTACTCGTTTAGCTATGAGACCTACGCGCTAGCCAACTGCGCCACCACCCCTTTGGTGATAACGCTAACATTTTTATTTATGTATTTATCTTTTTTAGGGTAAATATTATTTTAGTTTGGTTATTTTGCATTTTGTTCCTTTGCCCCTTACTAAAAATTTCCAATTTCATTTTTAAAATAATAATAATAATAATAATTTCCAATTTCAATATATATATGAACAATTTAA
The DNA here is from genome assembly GCA_037833695.1 of Sechiopsis laciniata. Lineage (NCBI taxonomy): Eukaryota > Viridiplantae > Streptophyta > Magnoliopsida > Cucurbitales > Cucurbitaceae > Sechiopsis > Sechiopsis laciniata. The sequence continues at coordinate 11,658,259 of JBBMKA010000009.1, read as the reverse complement.
AATTGATTCCTATATAAACAAAAATTAGAAATTAATATTATCAGAAAGGGATTTAATAAGGTTAATCATTTGAATATAAATTTGTGAACATTTTTAAATTAAAAAATAAAAAATAAAAATAAAAACTTACCCTGAGACCACGTTGAAGTTTTTTTTTTTAATTATTATTATTTTTTTAATGCGTGTACTTCTTTCTTTCTTTCTTTTTTGTGATGAGTGGATTTGAAGTTTTGCTCCTCTAAACTTGAAGGATTGTTCGCTCATCAAGAATGCATGTATTTAAATTGAACTTTTGAAATATATAATAATAAAATTAAATAAAAAACTCAAATATACTATTAAAAAAATCGAAAAGATTGAGTGTGTTGTTTTTGTTGTAATTTAATTCAACTCCATTGTCACATGCTCGATCGTATTTAAGGGTGGACTTCGAACAATTTTTATAATAAACTCTTTGTCTATCATAATCAAACCAATGCTCCAACACGCCTTTAACGAGTAAATTGAGTGACTTCCTCTTCGTCTATCATAATCAAACCAATGCTCCAAACACGCCTTTAATGAACTTACTCATTAAATGCGTGTTTGGAGCATTGGTTTGATTATGATAGAGGAAGAGGTTGTTATCTTTACTTTTTAAAATTAAAATAAAAAAAAAAGTGACATTTTTACCCTTTCTCCATATTCACGAGCTAGTCTAAACTGGTATCAAGTAGAAGAGAAAAAATAATGTAAAAAATGGATTTTGAAACAAAAATCGATGCAAAAAAGTTAGAAAGCGAAGTGGGGATGTGAAGAATTTGTCCGGCAATTTCGAAAGTGATGGAAGGCGCGTGAATTTCTCTGTCGTTCTCACACAGCTACCATTTTCCGCCATTAACGCTCTTCTTCTTCTTCTTCTTCACTTCACTGCGTGCTTGCCCTCCTTTCCCATTTTCCACTTTTGGGTTCTTCATTTCCATTCAATCTTTCTCTCTATTCCCATTTGAACTCCATTAATCCCCCATCTTCAAGCTTATAACCCAAATCCCACTTCCATTCCATGTTTCTTTACTCAGATTGACACAGATTAGTACTGGGTATTGGGTGTTTTCGTGATGTTCAAATTCTTACTCAAAAAAGATGTTCGTAAGATTCTCAAGCGCAAGGATAGCGATGCCGGCCAAAGGGGTGCTTTCTTTTTCCTTTTCCGTATTTAACTCTCTTATCTTTGTTTGAATTTTGGGTGTTTTTTCGGATTTTCCCTGATTTTTCGGATTGTTGATTCCGCATTGGATTCTATCATTATCTAAGTTCTTTTAGATGGGGGTGTTTTGAATTTAATGTATAAAGCCTTAGTTGAGGGCTTTTGCTTGATTAAATAAAAGTAAAGCCACTTCTCTAATTGGCGCTGTTGTTGGTCTATTTCTAGCTAGCCATGAAGGGCTTTGGGCTTTTGATCGGAATGGCTGAGGGATTTGGTACTCCATTATATTCTACTATAATGCATTTACCGTTGTACTAATGTATTTGTTGTGAATTAGATCTGTTTTTTTGTTGTTGGTTGTTTTGTGTTTGAGTGCCCAGAAGCCGCTAAGTTAGGATCTACTGCTCTGTTTTGTGATTTGTAGCAGTGACATTAATTTGTAGACATTCCCGTGTCTCCATTCCTTCGACATCTCCCAATACCTGGCCTAGGGACGAGCAGGGTTACCTCGATTATAGTGTAGCCGAGCTCCGATTTCCTGGTTTTAAATAAATAAATAAACTGTGTTCCCACCTATGAAATCCTCCTCATTGTCCATTTATCTTTTTTTTTTTAATATGTGAGTGTTTAGGCCAACTTACGCGCAACTTGACTATTCTCGCCAAATATATTGCCTTACTTTACAACATTTGGATGTTAATTAAACCCGTAGGATATTAGGCTACTATGGATTGAACTCATCACCTATTGGATCCCCAATGTCTTCTTTGACCACTAGGCCAATTCATGATGGTACTCATTATCCTTTTTTTTTTTTATATACGTGACTGTCCGAGTCAGTTTGCATGCCTCTCATTATCCATTTATCTCCATCATTATTGTTTTAAAAAGTTGCATGTTCCAAGGCAATGAGCATGTTTGAATTCTGCAGAATGAGTGAAAGATCCTCACATTGTTTTGTTTTCTTCCTGCCATTGTATGCTCATAGTTGGTTTATGTTCTTTAAATAGGAAATTGTATAAGTATTGTTCTCTTGAAGAATCCATCTATTGGAATTAGTTTTTAGTGGTATTAGTTGATTTTAGGGAAGTAGATTATTGGTGTAAGATGAAATCAGACATCTAAACTAAGGGAAGATTCTTAATTCATGAAATCTTTGTTTGGTTTTAATTTCCAACTCACTTACATTCTTTGTCATCAGAAAGATCACTGGAGGATTTGCGAGCATCATTGTTTAGCAAATTCCGATCACCTGAAGGTGCCAAGCGTCAGCAGCAACGCTCTTGCGGTCCTGCTGTTGCTCTTACCTTCAATTTCTTCGTTGCAGTCAGTATTATTTTCATGAATAAGTTGGTAGGTATTCCATTGCCTATTTAATGTCAATATTTTACCTTAAACATCATTGGATTGGATTGGATTTTCATCTTTCCATCTGGTAACTCTGGTGGATTTCTTCTTCGTTTGTGTTTTCAGGTGCTTAAAACTGTCGGCTTTACATTCCCTATATTTCTCAGTTTCATTCACTATTTCATTAGCTGGATATTGATGGCCATTTTCAACTTTTTCTCTTTGCTGCCTGCATCTCCTCTATCGAAGACGACCCGTTCGTCTACTCTACTTACTCTTGGTTTAGTTATGTCCCTATCTACAGGGCTTGCCAATGTGAGCCTGAAGTATAATAGGTGAGAGTCAACAATTCTCTTTTCCTTGATACATATATTTTAGTCACATTCTGAATGCTAAAATCAATTCTCCAGTGTGGGGTTTTATCAGATGGCAAAGATTGCTGTAACTCCATCAATTGTATTGGCAGAATTTATATTATATGGAAAGAAGGTTTCTATTCCCAAGGTAAACCAAACCCTTTCTGTACTCAATTTTTTGTATACTTTCTCAAAAGCTATTGTGACTTTACTAATACAAATCAGGGAAATTCTCTTTATTCAAATTAACAAAGACTAGTATTTAACTTTTATCTATGGTATCATGTCTTGAAACACGGAGTCCTAGACTTTTTGATCTCTATGCAAATGAAGAAAGTATTCAGTGCCATCTAGAAGCTCTATTGACGATGCTAAATTCCTCGTTGAATTATCTTGATGGTTAAATGTTCACTCGTTCAAATGCTCATTTTAAAAAGATATCTAGAATACTTCTTTTTTTTTTAGTACAAGTTTGGGGAGGGAGACCACTAACCCTATTTAGAGGGTACACTTGCTCTCAAATAAATAAGAGTCAAATACCGATTCTCAAGATCGAACCTTTGACCATGGTGTTGAATTGGATTATCACCAAATAATGAAACCCGATACTAAGAGAGTTTGTTCTTTTCTTTGTATTTAAATTACATTATGATAGGATAGAACCACGGTAGAAATTTCTTCTACCATTTTCATTAGTGGAGAAAATTTAATGAGGTAAGGTCTAGGTATTGATGGCTTGAATGTAATGGGTTGCACTTTAAAGATTTTTAAATGAAATAGACTGAAGTCAAGCTCTTTAACATAAATGCAAATACATTCTACATGTTATCTATCCTAATTTAATACTTTTGATACATACCATTTCACTATAGTTTTGTTGATTCATGAAAAAAAAAAAAACACTAAAGAAGAAAAAAAGGGCCAAGTAGTTGAGATAATTCTGTATTCTTGTTTGTTACCATTAGCCTTTTATTCTGAATTCTGATAAATTTTCTCTATGTTGCCAAGGTCCTAGCGCTTATAGTGGTATCTGTTGGTGTTGCTGTTGCTACTGTGACTGATCTGCAGTTTGATCTATTTGGTGCTTGTATTGCATTGGCATGGATTATTCCTAGTGCAGTTAATAAGATTCTTTGGTCAAGTCTTCAACAGCAAGAGAACTGGACAGCCATGGCGTATGTTAAATACTAATCCTGCATTACATTATTTTTCATATTCCTTTTTTCATGTTACATTACAGGCGATTGAATCTGAACTTGAAATTTTGTCGTAGGTTGATGTGGAAGACAACGCCTATTACGTTGTGCGGTTTTGTCGCTTTAATACCTTTCTTAGACCCGCCTGGTGTTTTGTCTTTCGATTGGAGCTACAATAGTACACTGGCTATTCTGCTATCAGCAATTTTGGGGTTCTTGCTTCAGTGGTCTGGTGCCTTGGCGCTTGGGTACGTGAAATATCTTGTAGCAAGTCTCATCTTTTCATCCAGCGTTATATATGCTGTTAAATGTGATGTATGTGATAAGGAGCAAACTAGTGTCATATATGCTTCAATCAAATAATTTTGTATTGTTTTGTTATAACAACCTAACTGGCGATTGCCGAGCTCCTATGACATTTTTTTTTTTTTTATATTTGTGATTGTCTAGGCCAGCTTACGTGCACCTTGATTAATGTCACAGGACACACCTAACCCTACAACATTTAGATGTAACTCGTAATAATTTAATTTCTAAGTAGGTGGTCACCATGGATTGAATCCACCACCTCTAAATTTCCGAAGACCCTCTTGACCAGTGTTTTAAAAAGCCCTAAAAAGCGCCAAAAAAGCCCCATAAGGCGCAAGGCGCAAAGCCCGCGCCTCGCCTCAT
>JBBMKA010000009.1:11637476-11653402 GCA_037833695.1 Sechiopsis laciniata | reverse complement strand
CACATATAACAAAGGCCTGGTTCATTAACAATATCAAAAGCTTAACGTCGCATTAACCTTCCTAATCAGAGAAGATCAAAAGCTACAAAAAAAACAAGAAGTTCCTCAAAACAGCAGGGAAATTGAAATTAAAGTAATTCAAAAGTAGATCCTAAATCTCTCTACTATATATATATCAACGAAGATAAGCAGGAACCTTAATACGAATAAAAAGCATACTCATAACATAAGCAAGAACAACAGAAGAAATCCCAGCAGTGGCATACGAAACCTTAATACTCTTAGCGCGATTCCGATCTAGGGCGAGATCCATGAGCACAATTCCAATTCCGCCAAGCACGAACATGAATCCAGATGAGAGCCCCTCGATGATGTACTGGCCATTGACCCGACCCTGGAGGAAGACCACTGGTCGGACGGATCCGGTGGCCGGGTCCTGGACGGATCCGATGCCGGGCGGCTCGACGATGACGTCGTAGATGAAGCCGGAGACGACGAGGAAGTAGGTGAGGAGGACGAGGGCGTAGACGGTCATCGGAGAGGGGAGGGTGAAGGTTGGGAGCTTGAGGCGGAGGCGCGGCGGTTGGAGGAAGGAGAAAGGGAGGATGCGGAGGAGGTGGAAGATTGGGTCGATGGACGAGATTGAGGCGTCGGCCGACGCGGCGGCGGCGGATATCTGAGAGGCGGATTCAGATTTTGGTGGCATTGTTCTCGCCGGAGTGGATTTGAAGATCTTCTTCGAAATGGAAATTTGGTGGTGTTTTTGGTGGATTTAGGTCTCTTCAATTGCAAAGGCGCAGGGTTCTGTTGAATATCCCACTTTGATAATTCATCATTTCAATAATAATATATTTTGATTTAATTTGATTTCAAAAAAAATAAATTATATATTTTAATTTTAACTCTACACCTCATTTCAATAATAATAAATACTTCCTACACCTTCTCAAGTGTTTGTTGTAGTTTTTGATTTAAAACGAGTATTTATTGATTATTTATCCAAAAAAATTTAGTTTTGTAATTATTCAAAATAATTCATTATTTTCATTACTAAAAAATAACTTTTCATTTTAAATTATCTATTTCTAACTATTTAAAACATCTCTTTATTTTTAATCATCTATTTTAATAATTCATTTTTATCTACTTAAATTAATTTATTTTTAATGCATCTCAAAAAAAAAAAAAAAGATAATAACTATTTTTAATAATTAATTTTTGATTACTCAAAATAATTATTCATTTCGAATCCACATCCAAATAAGTTTTGTCTCTATTCCTTTACATAAAAATCACTTACAAATAAATTCCTCAAAATAACTCTTCAAACTAACTTATGATTCAAAACCTTATCCAAACAACTTAATATTTTTAAATATAGTTTTTAGGTAATTTGATGTAAATAAATAGTAAATTATAGTATTTTTTAATCTTAACAATTTTTAAAATTATTTTATACATATAAAAAAATATTACAATGGGTAGGTGGTTATGTGGTTTTAACTCATCATTTCTTAATTTTTAAGACATTCTTGATCACGAGAGTATTTCATGTTTTTTTTTTTTTTGTCAATTCAACACAATAATTAAGTTTGGGCTAAACTCATAACCTAGTTATTCGGAAACAAAACGTTACTAAAGCTATGGTCTTTTTAACCTTTGATATTTTAAGGCTCCGCTTGATAATCATTTGATTTTTTTTTTTTGTTTTTTAAATTTAAGTTTATTTTTACTCAAAGTTTCTACAATATAGTTCATCTTTCCTACAATGTATCCCTCTTTATTTAAGAAAGTATGTGAATGCAAACCAAATTTCAAAAACAAAAATAAGCTTTTATAAGCTACTTTTTTTTCCAAATTTTGGTTTGATTTCTAAAAATATAGGTAAGATGTATGCATCAACTAAAAAAACATATGATAAGATAATTGTTATAGCTAATTTCAAAAACTAAAAATTATAAATAAAATGACTATCAAACAGATTCTTAGTTACACAGATTATAAACACATTTGATAAATTAATGCTTATGTAGCATACAAAATAATTTTTTTCCAAATTCATTATTTTGGTAATGTATATAGACAGTTTAATATAGTAAAACTTATACCCATTTTTAATTCATGAATGGTGCATAATTAAGAGAGTTTCTACATTTTTTTAACTAATGAAGGGTACATAATTAAACTTTTTTTTTTCAATTCAATAATATTTAAGAGTAAAGTTTAAACCGATAATATTTTAGTTACAAATTATTACTATAAATTATAATTCTTAATTTATCTCTTTAGTTTTCACACTATAACAATATATTGCATATTGTTTCATTCTCTTTAGATGATTTACCTAACTATTACGATCACGTGGTTATCGTGAAGAGGTTATCTAAAATTTTCTTTTACAAATACAGGTATGTCATTGGCAAAAACTATTTAGTTCAATAGTTACTTATTATCAGACCAAACATTTACTTTTTTCGAGTTAAAAATGAGAATAAATATCTTATTAGTTATCTTTAAAAGAGAAAAAAAAGGGAAATTCAAAATTCATGTAAATTTGTTTTTTTTAGTACAAGTTAGAAGAGAATGACCACAAATCCTATAAAAAGATATTGGTACTTCCAAATAAATGAGTGTTTAAACTCCACTAAACAATGAAACCAAGCCATCGACCTTTTCAATATGCAAGTTTGTTTTCATACGAAGTAACAATATGTTAAGATATTCATATACTTTGCGACTTGTTTTATTTTTGGCTTTTAAATATTTATTTTTCTTCTTTAAATTGAAGTTTAAACACTTTTCTATCTCTCTCTCTCTATATATATATATATAAAAGTTAACATACACTTCGACAATTCTCACACAATAATTTTCTAATTTTATTATATTTAACTTTCAAAACTATTAGTAACAAATTCATTCTAAAATATGTTATAACGAATTCTAGGACACCTTTGATAGAAATCCCTAAACATTTATTCTTAGTACCTTCTACATCTTTTAGCCAACAAAATATAGTTTAAGTGGCATAATTAATGTTTTCCGAAAAAAAAAGGTGACATGATGTATAATGTATAATCGAATTCTATGAGTTTCATAAGCCTATTAATTTTGTCGTTATCAATAATAAATTTTTGTTATATATATATTTTTTAATTAATTTTTTGTTCTCTTGATATATATATATATTTTTTAATTTTAAATTTTGAAATTTGTATATTTTTTTTTTTCACTTTTTTTTTCTACTCATAAAAAATCCCCTAAATGCTACTTATAAGAGAACCCTAAACTATATATAACAAGCTTAATCTAATATGAAGTTTACTCAACTCCATTAATATTCTTAATATAATCGAAATCTATGATTCCTCGACTCAATGAAAGTGTTTGAATGAGATTTTGGATGAAAAGTTAGTTTGAACAGTTAAAAACTAGGAGTTGTAGCACAAAATTCATTTAAATGTGGTTTTTTTTTTAGGAAGTTTAGAGATAATAACTTATTTAGTTGTGAATTTAAAATAAGTAGTTAAAAAAAATATTATAAATTAATGGTTAAAAATGAGTTATTTTGAGAAGTTAATAATTAAAAATAAAAAAATTATAAATAAATAATTAAAAATTTATTGTTAAAAATGAAAAAGTTATTTTTAATATTAAAAGTGATGAATTATTTTTAAAAATTATAAAAATTGATATGAATATAATTTTTTTAGGAATAATTAGTTAAAAGAAAATGGATTGTTGAGTCGAGATTGAGACGAAAAAAGTTTGAAGTGGGGCTGAGAAGAATTTGTCCTGCAATTCAGAAAGTGAAAGGCGCGTGAATTTCTCCGCTCTCTCAGACAAGCTCCTTCAATTTGCCGCCATTAACGCTCTTCTCTTCTCCCACGTGCTTCTTCTTCTTCTTTTTCTCTTTCACTCATTCCTTCACTTTACTGGCTGCTCTCTGTAACCCATTTTCTACTTTGGGCTATTTGTTTCCAATCATATTTTCTCTGTAATCCCATTTGAAAACTCCATTGATCCCTCTTCTTCAACCTCAGCCAAATCCCATTTTCATGCCCTTTTACAGCCCCCGTTGACACAGATTAGCATTGGGTTTTGTGGGTTTTTTGCGATGTTCAAGTTCTTGTTCAAAAAGGATGTTCGTAAGATTCTCAAGCGCAAGGATAGCGATGCCGGCCAAAAGGGTATTTTCGTTTTCCCCTTTTTTTACTCATATATCTATGATTTTTGTTTGAATTTCGGATGTTTTGGTGGATTTTCCCCTTGTATTTCGGATTGTCGATTTCTTAATTTCGCCCCACGATGGATTCTAATGATATCCATTGATGAAGTGTTTTAAATTAATGTATCTAAGTTGAGGGGTGTTGCTTAAATTAAACTAAAAGTAAACCGCCTCTTTAAGTGGTGTTCTTGGTCTCTCTCTCGCTAGCCAAGAAGGGTTTTGTGCATTTGATTACAGTGGCGAAGGGCTTTGGTACTCTATTATACTGTAATGCATTTAGCAACATTGGGTTTTTTTTTTTTTAACTCCATTGTGTTAATGTATTTGTAGTGAACGAGATCTGGTCTTTTGTTAGCCATTTTGTTTTTGAGTACCCAGATGCCGCTAAGTTAGGGTCTAGTATTCGGTTTTTGATTTGCAGTAATGGGGAAGTGTTAAAACTGGTTGCCCGCTTATGAAATTCTCCTTATTTTCTGTTTTCTTTTATGACCGGGAGTCGAAGCTACTCTCTTAATACCTGGGGCACCACCGACCTGTTCCTAGGCTGTCCCTTGGCTGCAGTAACATTGGAGGAGTGAAGACACAATTAGGGGTGTCTACAAATTAATGTCACAAGCGGGTATCGAACCTGAGACCTCAAAGCCCAAGTCTTTGACCAACTGCCCCATCCCTCAGGGGCAAAATCCTCCTAATTTTCTGTTTATCTCCATCATTATGGTTTTCAAGTAGTTGCATATGCCAAGGCAATGTGCATCAAATTTTTGAACTGCACAATGAGTGAAAGATCTTCACATTGTTTTGTTTTCTCCCTGCTATTGTATGCTCATAGTTGGTTTATGTTTTTTAATGAGTAATTTGTTTTAGTGCTGTTTTGATAGATTACTGTCTTACAACTGCTTGTTCTTTTGAAGAATTCATTTGATGGAATTAGTTTTAACCTGTATTAGTTGATTTTGGGAAGTCGATTATCTGTATAGTTTAACGTAAGATGGAAGCAGACATTAAAACAAAGTGAAGAGTCTTTGTCATGAAATCTTTGTTTTGTTTTACTTTCCAACTCACATTCTTGGTCATCAGGGAAATCGCTGGAGGATTTGCGAGGGTCATTATTCAGCACATTTCGCTCACCTGAAGGTGCCAAGCGTCAGCAGCAACGTTCTTGTGGTCCGGCTGTTGCTCTTACCTTCAATTTCTTTGTTGCCGTTAGCATTATTTTCATGAATAAATTGGTGGGTATCCCATTGCCTATCTAATGCCAATATTTTACCATAAACTTCACTGGATTGGATTGTCATCTTTCCAGCTGGTAACTCTGGCTGCTTTTTTCTTTGCTTTTGTCTTCAGGTGCTTAAAACTGTCGGCTTTACATTTCCTATATTTCTCAGTTTCATTCACTATTTTACTAGCTGGATATTGATGGCTATTTTCAACTTTTTCTCCATCCTTCCTGCATCTCCTTTATCCAAGACTACTCGTTCGTCTACTCTACTTACGCTTGGTTTAGTTATGTCCCTATCTACCGGGCTTGCTAACGTGAGCTTGAAGTATAACAGGTGAGAGTCAACAATCTTCTTTTTCTTGATATTTTATTTAGTGACATTCTGGTTGCTAAAAGCAATTCTTCAGTGTGGGGTTTTATCAGATGGCAAAGATTGCTGTAACTCCATCAATTGTATTGGCAGAATTTATATTATATGGAAAGAAGGTTTCTTTCTTCAAGGTAAACCAAACCCAGTCTATACTGAATTTTTTGTATACTCTCTCTAAAGCCATCATGACTTTCCTCTTACAAATCAGAGAAATTCTCCTCATATAAACAAGGACTAGCATTTAACTTTTTAAATCTATGGTAATTGGTATAATGTCTTGCAGCCAGGAGTCCTAGTCTCTTTGATCTCCATGCAAATGAAGAAAGTATTTAATTCCATCTCGAAGCTCTATTGATGATGCTTAATTCCTTGTTGAATTATCTTGATGGTTCATTGTCCACTCGTTGAAATGCTAATTTGCAACTGTCATCCAAAATACTAAGAATGTTGGGGGCTTTGGATGGGGAGAAACAATAGAATTCTTAGAGTAGTGGAAAGATCGATTCAAATATGAGTCTCATTAAATTCTATGTTTCTCTTTGGGCTTCTATTTCTAAGGTTTTTTTTTTGTAATTATTCGTTAGACACTATTTTACTTTGATTGGAGTCTGTTTTTATTTTATTTTTAAAGTTAATTCATTATTATTATTTTATTTAAGTCTCCATTTATTATTTGTGGGCTTCTTCTTTTTTGTATTCCCATCTCTTGTATGTCCTTACTTTCCATTCTCAACGAGAGCTTGGTACTTTATCCAAAAAAAAAAACTAAGTTGATTATTTTCTTTGTGTTTATAAATATGCCAATGGTTTATGCTATGCATCGATATATCATGGACCTTCATTCTGAAATCTGATGAATTTTCTCTCTGTTGCCAAGGTCCTAGCGCTTGTAGTGGTATCTGTTGGTGTTGCTGTTGCTACGGTGACTGATCTGCAGTTTGATTTCTTTGGTGCTTGTATTGCATTGGCATGGATTATTCCTAGTGCAGTCAATAAGATTTTTTGGTCCAGTTTGCAACAGCAAGAGAACTGGACAGCCATGGCGTATGTTAAATATCCATCCTGCACTATATAATTTTTCTTATTCTCTTTTTCATTTTATTTTACAAGGGATTGAATCTGAACTTGAAATTTTGTCATAGGTTGATGTGGAAGACAACGCCTATTACATTGTGCGGTTTTGTTGCTTTAATACCATTCTTAGACCCGCCCGGTGTTTTATCTTTCGATTGGAGCTACAATAATACTTTGGCTATTCTGTTATCAGCAATTTTAGGCTTCTTGCTTCAGTGGTCTGGTGCTTTGGCACTTGGGTACGTGACATGTAGCAATTCTCAGTTTTTATAAAACAACAAGCTTGGTCTTAATGTATTCTATTCTTTTTCCAGTGTTATGTATGTTCTTAAATATAACTGGTGATTGGCAAAGTTTAAGAAGCTTATCCTTCTGGATTCCTCATGGATTGAAGTGAACATTGAATATGATCGTAACATAAGCTTGTCAATCATTGGGTACTTGTTGAAATTCAACGTTATTTGATGGTTTCTAGTTTTTTATCCTTGTTTCGTAATACGCACATCCTATGACTCTGTACTATCTGTACCATAAGCAGGGGTGGGTCGAGAGAGGACTGGCCGCCCAAAAACTATATATATATATATATATATATATATATGAAACTGGAAAATTGGAGCTTTGCTCTACTATATTCGGAGTAACCATGCCCGTCTCTAGGCCAGGCACCGGGAAATATCGAAGGAATGGAGACACGGGAGGTGTCTACAAATTAATGTATGAGTCTCGAACCTAGAACCTTGAGGGGGGAGCGCACCTTCAAAACTCAAGCCTTCGACCACCGCGACACCACTTGAGATTTTGTTATTTTGTGTATGTGAAAGTGGACCTTACCCATATTTTAATGCTATTTATGGCATAGGTAGCTCCCCCCCAAATCTTGTAATTTTTTGTTTTTTGATCTCACTTATGGTGCCCCCCCTAGATCTTGGATTTTTGATCTTGGCCTTCAAAAATAATTTAAATCTGCCCCCAATATATTTTTTCTAGATCCGCCCCTGACCATATGGCTAGTTAAATCTTGTTTTGCAGCATCTAGGGCTTGCCATATTATAAAGTGATCAATAGGTTGGTGTGACACGAAGGTTCGTAACTGTTTCATGTATAGAATTAACAGTTTCCAAGGAATTTTAAATCAACGTGTAATATGTCATGTTAAGGTAAAATGAAAACGAAATTTCATAGATGAAATGAAAATATAGAAGACAAGAGCATGCAAAATTCAAGCCAAATGACTTACAAGCAGCCCAAAAAATTCTTGGCAATTAGAAAACTAACCCTTCTGAGGATCATCCCAGAATCTACAGCACAACTTTTCAGTGATAGTTTTCCCAAGGACTTTTCAAAGTAGCAAGTTATGATGACTTAAGTTCCATTCCAATCACGAGGAGAAATACCAAACTTTCTTTCTTCTAATTTATTTCATAGGATAGGACACGTTTCCCTTTGACTAGTTAATGATACAATTCTCATATCATTGGTTTCCATGTCTCTGAGGTTAATTATTTTTAGATTACTAGCCATCGTGGAGTGACCTAATGGTCAAGAGTGTCATAAATAACTAAGAAGTGATGGGTTTAATCCATGGTAGTCATCTACCAAGGAAATAATTTTTTTACGGGTTTCCTTGACATCCAAATGTTGAAGGGTTAAATAATGTCTCATGGGAACCGTCATGTATATCAAACTTTTTTTAGATTACCGCAGTTAAATTTATGATCTTATATTATGTTGAAAAGTTCCTCTGAGATGTGGTTAAATTCTTTGTACGTAGTTTGTTCATCTTGTATCTATGTGGGGTTGTAAGATTTTTCATACGTTTAAAATGATAAAAATATGAACATTAATATGTTTGAAAGACCAAAGGTATTCGCAGAAATGAACTTCTGGTTATATGGTGAATTCTAAAGGAACCTTTTTGCCCATCTTCCATTTAGAAAACTGTTTATAAAATGCTGCTATGAGATGATTAAATGTGTTAAAAACCATTCAATTCCATAAGATGGAATGATATTGTTGTTCAGATTGATTAAAGAGCTGGTGAATGCGATTCTGCTCACCTGATTATCCTAATGACCTCTGAATTTGTATGTAGAGTTCCTGTTTAGGCTAGCCCAACCTGTCAAACTGCTTAGCATGAACTTGTAGAATGTTGAGTATTACTTTTTGATATTGTTTGTGTATGATCCAACCTTTTTTTATGTTAACTAAAAGCATAATTTTGATGCATTGGAAATTTTTCTTTACTAGTATGATGAACACCCAAGTTTTCTTTTTGCCTAGCTTTGCCAGGATCTGCTCCTACTAATTTTTAGTTTCATGAAATCTACAGGGCTACCTCTGCAGTCAGCCATGTCGTACTTGGGCAGTTTAAAACCTGCGTCATCCTTCTCGGGAATTACTATCTCTTTAATGCCGATCCGGGCAAAACTAGTATATGTGGCGCGCTCACTGCTATAATGGGCATGTCAGTGTATACGTACCTTAACTTGAGACAGCAACAACCCAAAACATCTAAACAAGTCTCGTTTCCGAAATCTAAGCTTAGCAAAGAAAATGGAAGCACTCACGACGAGAAGTTAGGGGAGGAGTCGGTTTGAGCTAGGAGACAAGCAATTTCAACGGCACGAAGTCAAGGATATCTGTTGATGCTCGCAGGCGTTACATTGATTCGTTTTTAGGTAACTCTTCCATTTTTCTGCAGTTAGAGATTAGGGGATATATGCATGTCAATATGAGTAGACGTTTTAATTTTTTTATTGCTTGGTAATTTGTTAGTCAGGATCCGGAAAGCATTTTTTCTGCTTCATAGTCTTTTTTTTTAATCTTGCTATTTATTTTTCTTACTTGTAGAATCGTTAAACTATTAACTATATACATTGTAGAAATGAAATATATATTGAAGAAGCCATTGCGTTTTGCTTCATTCTTGTACAGCAATTCTGTTGTTCTGGCAGCACTTTCTTAGCTCTGTATTTCAGTTCACATGGGAGCAACTCCGATATGCTTTAAAATATATGTCAATTATCATTAGTTTAAGCCCACTTTGGTAAGTTATCTTTTGTTGATCGCCCGAAACAGCTAGGGGGCTTTTGGTCACCGTTTAATAGTAGGTTGACTGAGTTATAACAACTTAACCTATGTTTAGACTACCGGTTATAGTAACCAACGAACTAGCCTATAATCTCTCATTTCAACTATAATAACTTTCAAGCCATGTGTTTCTCAAAAAAAAAAAAAAAAAAACTTTCAAGCCATGTTATAATAAAACTCTGTTACAATAAGTTCATGTTTTCATAACCTGCACTCCAAACAACCACCATGAGTAGTCTAGTGGTCGAAAGTGTCTATGAAACCCAAAGGTTGTTAGTTCAATTCATGATGGGCACCTACTTGAAAATTAATTTTCTAGAGATTTCCTTGACATTTAAGTGTTGTAGGGTTAGACGGTATATCCCGTGAAAATAGTCGAGATGTAGGGTCAGGCAGTATATCTCGTGAGAATACATCTCATATGCATTTTGTTATAACATTCTCAATTATAACAACATATCGTTTATAATAATTCAATTGTCTTTCCAAACACACCATTCAATTGGTGTGATCTATGAACGTTTACCACACATGTTGGGACAGTTTTGCTATGAAAATCCAGCGCCTGATTGAGCGGATCGAACTGAATCGACTCGGGTCTAATTGTTTTTTTTAGAAGAGAAAGATGCTTCTGGTGGAAAGGTTGTAAGCAATGTAGGGTCATAGGGACAAAAGAAAGGTGAGATGAAAGTGTAAGTGATGATGATTGTGGATAATTATGCAGAAAATGACAGTTAACATTAACAGTAAATCCCAGGAAAAGAAAGGAGCAAAGGAATATGTTAGAGCACCTGGATAGAAAGGAATTGAAGAATTTTCAAAGATATAGTTATTCCATATGAGCATTTCATTGACAATATCACATATGTGGTGGTTTCATGGTGTAAATTATCCCTGCTTTTTCATGATTACAGCTTCGATTCACTTGTTACTAGTGGGAGATTCTTATTATAGATGGATTGTCCTTATTTTGTTATTCTATAATTTCATAAGTTTCTTATCCAAAAGAAAGAAAGAAAGAAAATGAAAGGAAAGCACATGGGAAAAAGACAAGATGAAGTTTTCTCAAGTTTACAAAATAGACATGTCTTGTTCTTGTCGCCTCAAAGACAAAGAGATTGCCATTACATTACATTAAACTTCCTTTATTTTTTTATTGTAAAAAATAAATAAAAAAACCTTTATTTTTTTCTTCCTTGAAAAACTCCATCACGTGCACCGCTCGTCTTCACTTTCTTTCATTCCCACTCAAAAATTGATTCTTTCTTCATTTTTTCCTTCAGATTACTAAGATTATTGGGGATTACCATTTATGATAAGCATTGGGAAGTATTTAATGGGTACTTGAACTTAATCAGTAACACTATATGCTTAGGTTGACTCTTGAATCTGATTAATTATATCATTTTTTGAGTTAGTATTGAAGTGAAAATTCGAACCTTTACGTTTAAAAGATGAAGAAGGATAGAGAAAGAAAAAGATATCATTCATCATAGGTTGGTTCAGTGATTAAGATTAAGAGGGTTTTGCAGAATAAAGATGTCGTGGGTTCAATCTATGGTAGTCTCCTACTTAGAAATTATAAATTTTCTTGACATTCAAAAATTGTAAAATCAGATAGAATGCCAAGATAATTATATATATATATATATATTAGTCACATAAGTAACCGTTGGGAGACCTTTTAAAATCATTTCATAAGTTTTTTTTTTCTTTCTTTAAGGACTAAAAAAACACATTCTCATATTCAAGGACTAAAAATGCATTTTACCAAATTATTATTATTTTGGAGAAGAAGAATGGTAAAAGTAAAATAGTAGGAAGAAAAAAAATATGACAATAGAGATAATTTTTGTAAGAGTAATATTTAGGTTATGTCCGGGCATGACCTAAATATTAATGTTCACCTATATGGCTCAATACATGTCATATTCTATTTGATTTTAAATTTAAAAGATGAAAGAAAAAAAGAAAAAAAAGAATGTAATCTATATTAAATCACATAAGTGCGCATTATTTCATAAGTCATGCATCAGTATAATCTAAATATTCCTCTTTTTGTAAATGATAATAAACAAAGTAGTTAGAAACTTATAACTCTCTCTTCCAAGTTCTATGTATATTCTTGTAAATATATTTTTTTTCTTTAATTAATTTCTGACAAGATTCTGGAATGAATTGTCAAGACTGGTCTTTTTTGGGTTCTAATCTAATTTGTATACAAAAACAAAATAAATTTTTTTTCAACCTGCATGATCCTATGGACAAAAACCACATTTAAAAACTAATTTATAGTTCAAAAACGATTTTTTAATTGTAAAAAACTTAGCTGTGAATGCAAAGAAATCTCATCAACCATTAATTAATTTTTGATTGATTATTAATTGCTTCATTTGGAGGGTTCTGTTCAGCAAGGCACATGCATTGTTGAATATCATCAACATACAATCCAAGAGACAACTTTGCAATTGCAAGGTATATATGACCCTTTTTAATTAAATTTTTTTTTTAAATTTTATAAACTCTCACATTTAATTACTTATGAACAATATTAATTTACTAACAAATTGGTTGCTTTTTTTATTAGCTTGATAAGTTTTCCTTGCTTTGTTATAGAGATTAATTTTGGTGCCTAGAAAAGAAATTGATGCTAAAAAATTTGACTACATGCTAGTATGCAACTTACTATGCTTGTTGTAATGTTGTGGCTTAAGATTTAATCATACATACTAAATTTATGATTAGTTTAATTAGCATATCTAAGTTAAAGCAGACTTAGTTAAACAATAAACGATATATAATTTTGATTAAGAGATTGCTTGTTCAAATTTTGTCATCTCGAAGATTTTTTATGTACTAAAAAACTTTACTTAGTGAGCTTTTTTCAATAACATTAAAACTGAGTAGGTAATAGAAAACTCCTTATTTGAATGATAAATATTTAATCCTGTTACTTCTCAATTGAAAATCTCAAATTAAATGAAATAGAAACTTATATGGAAACAAAAAAGAAAGAAGAAAAATAGTAACTCTAGTTCCCATGATGCAAGGTTGTAGGTAAAGAAATGAACTCAAAATTTGAACTTTAGGGATTAATTTGCAAGCAATACACATATATAATGGCAATATATTTGTGGGGAATTGACCCATTGATCACATAATTTAAACATCCCTTGGAGAAGACTTCACTTAGCCAAATGAGCTCATTTCCCCTTTTGATTAAATAAACCATCTTCCCCCAAGTCTAACCCTAATTCTAAACCTCTCAATAATGTGCTCTCTAATTAATCTTTGTCAAGCAATTTAGAGTCCCAAAAGCACGTAATATAATATCGTTATCGGTAACGCAACCAACATTCCAAATATGACCCTGCAAATGTCCATAACAAAAAACTCATAAACAAAAAATTGAGAATATAACGAACTTAAAAGTAGAAGACAATATTTCTATTAATATAAAATCGCAAATAAATGAAACTTACGCAGTGCTAAGTATATCTGCATGAACATTGTACTCTTTGGCAAATACAAAAGGAACGATCCCTTGTGGGAGTGCAGCCTATGACGAAGAAAAGAATATTGTTAATTACGACATAATCATAAACTGTTTTAGTTACATCGACAGACAGAAAAGAGAAACTGTTTTATTTAAGAAATTGAGAAGAAGACAAAAACGTAAAAGATAAAGATTTTTAAACCGTTTATATCGTGCATCTCTCATAAAATCGTAATACATAATTTGACCCAAACATAAAAGTCTTATACGAAAATAACATATTTTCTAAGCAGTTCATCAAATACATTATCAATCATAGTTTCAATAGTATAATTAGTGATGGAAAATTAAAATTAAAAAGATCATAAGAACATTATGAATGCAAGAAGTTCACCTGAACAATTGCAACATGAAGAAGAACACCACGAAGACCAACTGCAATGGAAGTTGCAGCCATTACAGCAGGGCCCGTCAAGAATCTCACTGCCATTGAAAAAGTTGCTACTGATTTCCCACAAGCTATGATCTTTGGCTGTAAAGCCATGAACAAACCTGAAAACAAATCGATTAGGTTCGGATAGGTTCGATTCGATCAAATGAAAACGATACGTAAAGCGAAAAGGAGTTAGATGAATACCAAGGCTGAACATAGCCATTCCTAAACCAGCATCTGATAGAATTGAGATTGATCCTTTAATGATGGTAGGCATTTCAATGTGCCATCTGTAATCAAACATCAAATCAATCATGATCAAAGATACACGTAGAGACCGAAAAACGATCTATTACAAGTTGAGCTATGTTCTTGTTGGCAGTATTTTTGAATTAGAGAGGAAGAGAGTACTTGTAAGAAACGAGGGACCAAGCAACACCGATAAGACTGGAATAAGTGTTCGGGTTTCGGATGAGCTTTCTCCACACCATGATGAGAATGAGGCGAGTCATAACACTTGCAGGAGGCATATGTTGTTTGTTATTCTTCTGTTCGAATTCTCCATCTTCCATGTTCATCTTTTTTTGAAAACCATTGTATGGAGATCCATTGTTATTCCCTTTGAATCTCTTCTTTGATCCTTCTTCCATTGATTCTTCATCCCTGTTCTTCCTTCCTGGACTCATATTTTGTATCACCTCTTGCAGCCCTGCATTAGGTTGCGCTATGAATACTCAGTATAAGGTCTCGTTTAAAATATGTTAATCATATTTTATATTTTCGTTTGAGTTTTTTTTTTTTTTATGTAATTCCTGCCAAATGATGTATTACGATTTTATGAGAGGGGCACAGTATAAACTCTTTTAAAACCCTTGCTGCCTTTACCTATCATTTGTATTATCTCCTGAATAAAACGCTTTCTCTTGTCTGTTCGTGGATGTAACTAACATAACGTTAGTGAACCACCTGTTTGTTCTTTGTCTCACGTTTTTCTTATTCGTGATTGTTGTTTACGATTCTTGCATAACAAACAATATTTCGACTTTCTAATAAAGATCAATCAATATGTAGTCAAGTATTGTTATATCTCTCACCTTTTGCAGCAATGGCTTCTTGTTGAGCTTTGGAAGCCTCGACGGCAGCATAGTCGGAGGCGGTGGCAGTTCGATTCACGGCGTGTTTGAGGTTTCCTTCTGAGACAGGGGAGGCACTTGAGCTCCAAACAAACATGTGAAGCTCCTTGTTGTTGTTGTTGTTAGCAGTGGAACTTGCACCTCCATGGTTGTTGCTGTTGTTATGATCTTTCTTCTTCATTTGGCCACCACTTGAAGACCCTGAAAACATGGGGTTTGGTGGAGGATAAGATGGCATTGATCCTCCATTGAAAAGCTCTCCACTCATGCTTCTCCCTCCTTTTTTCTTCTTCAACATCTCCTCGTCGAAGTTCGACGTTCTTGGCGTCACCCCTTTCGATGATTGCACTGAGTAAACTTCGCCTATAGTAATCAACCCAAAAGTTAGCTAAACAAGAGAATTAGTAATATGAAATGAAAGAGGAAATGAAGTTGCATTGATTCAAATTAAGAACTTACTATCTTTACACCACATTAAACTATATCAACACCAAAAGTTTAAGTTCTTATCAGAGTAAATTCAATCCTTGATCTCAAGATCCAACAAAAAAACTACTTAAAACTAAAAATGTTCACTTTTCCCATGGGATTAGAGCTCGCAAGACCCATCCATAATCGGACAGGGAATCCTCATTTAGGCTGGGAATGAGGAGTGAGCGGGGATAAAAAAATCCCTGCGAGCTAAACGAGGATGGGGATGTGGAATGTATTCCTCATCCCGTTTTTCCGTTCTCCACCCTACCCGTGGACATTTCTACTCAAACAATACTTAAATAGATGGAGACTTACTACTCAAATAAACCAACTAGAATATACTAAAAAAGAAACCAATCTTTTAAACACAATCACACAACATATCAATACCTTGAAAACTATTGGT
>JBBMKA010000009.1:11621090-11632485 GCA_037833695.1 Sechiopsis laciniata | reverse complement strand
TTTCTATGGGCGTATATATATATATATATATATATATATATATATATATATATATATATATATCGTAAAAATAGTGTATAGTGTATAAAGCTGGCTGAACATTAATAAATGTCTATTAAAAATCATTATATTAAGGTGAATATATGGGGAAATGTGATGTCAATAATTTCGTCTTTGCCTCCGAATAAAATAAAAATGTACCCATAACTTCACGTGCATTAAAATAACAGATTCTTTATTTGTAAACGTTAAAGCTTACGTTTCACTTCTTATTTTTCACGTCAAGGAAGACGATTTTTTCTTTTTCAATATAATTTTAGAAATTGGTATAGGTATGCCACTTTTTCTTCAATAGTTTTAATTTTTTTAAATATATATATATATATGTATATTAAACAAAAAATATTTCATTTATAATAAATTTTTTGTATTTTTTTTCTTTTACATTTTTAAAATTATTGAACTTTCAATTAGAACTAGTTATTTTCAACCAGATATTTCAACATGTGACGGAAAAAAAAAATCTAGAAATATAAATGATCTATAAATAGTGGAATAAGTTATAATTCTTCGAAAATTATGATTGTGGACCAAGTTAGCGTTGCAACAGAAAATGAAAATTATTAATCAAATATCTTACTGAAGTGGAATTTATAAAAATACGGCTGTTCCACATTTTAAAATATAAAGAGTGTGATAAGATATAGAGCATGTAGTTTTAGATTAAAGATTTTTTTTTTTTTTAATCTTAAATTAATGTTAAAGGTAAAACTCACATATATTTATTTATTTTAAATAAAAACGCATATAACTAAAAGATTTACTTGTCAGACATATATTGATACATCATATATAAAAACATACATCATACATATTCAGAGATACATATAAATAAATAAATAGTTATCCATCATTTCATTAGAGCCTGACTTTAAAAGTAGACACGAAATTGGCAACTAAAATGATGTAGAAATCAATATATTGTTCCAACAATTAGTCAAAGATGATGGCTGAAAGAAACTAATTTTCTGGAAGAGGAACTATAATAATCAAATTTATTTGAGCCTAGTTAAAGCGATACAGACAACAATTTTATATAAATAAAAAATATTAGATAAAGTTTTGATGTTATATAATATGGTATTATAGTTCCATTTGGTCTCCTGAATTTTGATTCGTTTGAACTTAATTCAAGTGGGTAAAAACTTAGGTGGATATTTTAATCCCAAAAAATCGAATCGTGTCTAAGTGGATATTTTAGTTAGCAAATTCGAATCTAATTCAAGATGGTTTCTCAATATGCACCTTCTAGAAGGACATGTCAAAAATATTCACATTGTCTCTTTTATTTCACATTAAAAAGATGAAGAGTTTTCAAGATTTAGATATAAGTTATTTTGTTCACTATCTATGGTTCTGAGGAAGATTTTTATGTTATCTACCATGATAATCAAAACTTCATGTAAATTATTCGACTCTAAATTTCTATCATATCTCAACGAATTTTTGAATTTTTTGGAATCAAATACTCATTTAAGTTTTCTCAACTCTAATAGTATATTAGATAACAAAAGGTAACGACCAATTAATTTGGAAGTAGAATTTATATAATAAAAGATAAGAAATTAATAGTTTGCATTAAACCACCAAATAGAACAAGAGAAAAAGTCGTCTAAATTCTTAACTCAACTCTATTGATTATGTCAGTGGAACTCAATTCCGGAAAAGAAAAGAAAGAAAAAAAACAAAAAATCCATTAATAAGATTTAAAAAAAAAAAAAAAAAAATGAAAGTTACAGAAAGGGCAGTTTGGACTTTTCAGCTTCTGGTTTGAATGGATCAGTTGCAGAAGAAAAAGAAGCCCAAATGCGATTCAGTCCATGAAAGAAAGCCTAATGATTTGGGGAAGAGACGAGCCCATAAACCCATTTTCAATGATGCCTTCATCTTCCTTCCCGCCAAAACTCAGCCTCACGTCGCCGCCGTCTTCCCCGCCGGCTCGCAAGCTCGTTTCGAAAATCTCCGATAACCATTTCTCAAACACGATGTTCACGAATGAATCCGATCTCGATGAAATCGCTTCCAATACTCTCTCTTCCACGCTGAAATTCGCCTGTTTCTTCGATCCGTAAACCGCTTCAAATGATCGGATGAGCTTCGACTTGAAGGATTTTCTCTGTTCTCTTCTTGAGGACGGGGTTTGGTTGAAGACGAACCGGTTCTTGATCGATTGGAGCAACTGATTATCGATTTTGAGGCTGTTTGGTGTGGATTCTGGATCGGCGGAGTGAGGTATGTTGCTCTCTGTTTTTTCTTCTTGTTCTTCCTCTTCCTCGGCTTCGAGGTTTAGATCGAGTTTGTTTGAGCTTGATTGCCTCGATATGCTTTCATTGATTTTCGCTGTTTCGATTGTGTTAGGGCTTGTGTTTTCTTCTTCCTCTTCTTTGATTATTCGTTGATGCTTTGTGTTGTTTGGGGATTTCCATTCGGCTCTTCGCTTTTGATCTAGACTTAGCGCTCCAAAACCAGAATTAATGGCGATATTTAATGTCATTGGGATTATGAATTCTGTATCCTTATCTTTTCCTTCACCTCTGGTCAAAATGAATAAAACTTGGGGTGATTTTTCAACCTGTTCGTCTATTTTTTTGAATTTTTGATTCTGGAATCCGTCTGCTAGGAACTTCATGAATTCAGTATCTGCCTGATCGATATCCTCAACTAAGACTACTAGTTTTTCTTTTGTTTTCATGGCGTTTTCGAGGATCTGAGAAGGTGGAGTTGCGTCGTTGTCACCTCTCGCACTTACCTTGCATAGTAGTTCAGTAGATCCGAAGATCGATTCCGCAATTGCGCGAGCTAACCTTCTTTTGCCAATCTGATCATTCCCTTCCATCATTATCCAAGAGAATTCCTGATTTGATGATTTGAAACTGATCAGTGCTTCGGCTACTGAAGAAATTACTTCTGATTGCCAAGGCACATTCTCTTGCAATGATTTTCTTAGACGATCTCTTTGTGTCATTCCTTCATTTTTCTTCGTAATTGCCGATATCTTTGGATCTTTGAATAGAGAATCACCTAGAGATAGAGAAATGTTTACTTCTTTGTTATCTTCTTCCATGTTCTTGAGGTAATCCAAGCTTGGTGCTGCATCGTGATACTTGTGCTTTTCACTGTCAAAATTGAACTCGGTTATGCAGGATTGTTGTCGCCTAAATCGAAGCATCTGATTTGAACTTCGGGATGGTTTCAACTCTGATTCGGTGAAACAGATTGTATTTGAATCTTGGAAGATACTGTTTCTGGTCGACAATGGATTCGGCCAAGTACTGAGAAAGTTGCTTCCACTGGTGTTTTCATTGCTGTGAAATGTGGATTTCTCCTGATTCTGTGGACATAAAAAAGTAAACCATGTTGAGATGCTAAATTAAGACCAATCATTCAAGTGGTATTTGGTTAAAATCACGAAAACTGTTATGAATAATCGGAACAACAATCAAGAATTAAAGAAACATGAGACAAAACATAGTGATTTATGTGGTTCAATTGATGTTTTTTTAGCTACGTCCACATGGAGAGGAGAAAACCCGTTTTATTAAGGAGATAAGAATATAAGAATATAAATGCTTGGTCAAACGGGACTAATGTTATCTCATAAAACTCTAATACCAAAAATTTTAGATCAAAACTGATCACAATGTTATAACTTCTTGATTTGTTTTTACATAGACTAATATGAATAATTTCTCATCCGATGTCTAGCCCAGAAACCTTTTCTCCAGTTCTAAGAAAATGAACATTAAAAAAGGTCTGGATCCCATTATATTTGTGGGTTTGTGAGAAGGTTCTTGCTTGAATATCAAATTACTTAGACATCAAAGTTGAGCCAAATGAAATCCACTAACCAAAAGAATGGTTAAACCAACTTAGAAATTTTGTAAAACCAAAACTGAATTGATTAACTTTAGTTAAACAAGTTGATCGAACCAACTCAATTCAATAGCTATTCTCTACATGAAATTTCACCTATTAATCAAGTGAGATAGGTTTTATATTTGTACCTTAAGATGGGATAGTTGGGTGCTGAAGGGCTGCAGCCAGGAAGGCAACTCTTTCTGCTGACTTGATTTTAATTGTTGAGCTTCCTTATCAGGATTGGAAGAGCAGTCGCAGCATGTGATCTTGTCTTGACCTTCTTTAGCAATACTGAATGGCTTTGTTTCCCACACTTGTGATGCGTTTTGGGAGAAAGGCATCCTCGAGCCATGAAGACTGCAAAGCAGGCAAGATCATTTATTGCTTCAAGTAAGTATTGCTTTATGGAATTGTCCATTTAAAATATGTTTGCATCAAAATAAAGATTTACAACTTGTTTAAAAGTTAACACTCATTCATTATCCTACTCTGCCTATTTATTTATTTATTTATTATAATCTATGAACTGATGAAATACATAATGGAACACGACTAATAGAAATTAGTCTGTTTTGAAGATTTTTCACCAGTTTCCTGATTATTTTAGATGGAGCATAGGTGAAGGGTAGTCGAAGTCATGGCTACCTACGATGTAAATGTTATTCACCGACCTATTGCCAGCCTCAGAGGACATGACTACTAGTGATCTAATAAAAGAACTATCCATTTTGATATCATAACATTTACCTAACAAGAACTTAAGAAAATCCAGAAAAATTGTCATAAATGAGGGAGAATGCATACCTGAAGCTATGGAGGCTTAAGCCAAGTGCTCCATCCGAGGGAACAGGAACAGCTTGAAGATCCCACCGAGTCTCAAGAGTTGGCTGTCTCATTTGACATCTCATGTAAGTCTGATAACTTGCTGTCCCCACTAGCCACAATTTTGTGCGAGAAATGCTGTGGAAGGATATTAACCTTGCAATTTCTTCAATCAGGTGATCAATTTGGCTATACCCAGAAGCTTCTTTGTTAGAAAAACTACTTCCCTCTCTTTCTATATCTGTTTCAACCATCCATCTCAAATCTCCTGTAAATATTATGGCTGCCCACCCTCTTGATGCAATGGAATCAACGTTCCTTCTTAGCTCCGACACCTTCATTTCGACATCTTCTCTTTTCATGGAGCTCAAGGAATCAGGAGATATCAAAAATTCAATAATTTTGGTTGATTTTAGTTCATTAGGAACCTCTCCTCTCGCTACTCTCCCCATAAGCTCTGAAATTACACCTTCAATTATTGTGACAGAATCACCAATGATGACAGTATTCTTTCTTTTCCTCCCAATCATGGCCTCAAACACCAACTTGATATCTAGTTTTAAAGAAGAAGCAGATTCAGCAATAACATTAGTGCTGGATACTCTCTTTTGTGGAGAAAAGGGAAGCGGGTCTTGCTCGGAAGAGCGAGTCAAGAAATTGGTCTGCCAAAAATCCCCTGGATTAAAAATCATGTTATCTCTTTGATCAGAATGATGATCAGTCCGAGAAGGCGAAGAAGGAGAAGAGAAGATGCCGCCCGAGCTACCATAACAGTGAAAAACAGAGGAAACTGAGGAATCCTCCAAGTTACTCTTGACAAGAGTACTGGAAAACCCAGCCTCTCTCATAACCCTACTAACACTTGGATCATCCAAAATGGAGATTATAAGCTGCTCCAATTCTACCTTAATGGGCAAAACTGGCTGATGTTGTTGTTGCTGCTGCTGCTGTTGCTCTAAACAGCCCCTTCTCTGGTTTGCTTGAGCTCTTTTAAGTGCTGCAATGAGTGCATTGGATAGAGAAGGCTGGCCATGAAAAAGTGGACCAGGTGTAGTTGGGAGTCTATTGAGAGCCACATTGAAACAAAGCTCAAGAGCTCTGCAATGGAGAGGATGAGAAGTTTGATGTGGCTGAGACTTAAGACATGCTTGCCTTAAGGTGCTACTACTCCTTGAGCTGAATAAAGTAACAGCCACATGTAGAGGAGTAAGCTGAGCATGGCCTCTCCTTCTTGCCAAGCTCAGAGATTGCTTCAGCACTGAAGCAGCCTCCGGTGTGAAGGTCTGATTCGCTGCACAACCTCCCGATCGCATCACTTACCTGAAATCCCACCCCCAACAGGTAACTCTTGGCCTTAAGCAAAGAAAAGAAAAGGAAAGAAGAAAAAAAGAGTTCCCTTTCTTCCTTTTATCCTTATTCAGTTCAGTGAAGCCTCTCAATTTGCAGAAGCTTTCTTAAAGCTGGCTTCTTCTCTCTCAAAGTACTTGGAAATGAAGCTGATAGATAAGTAAATGGACCATTCAATACCTTGAGTTGATGTTTAGTTGAGAGTGAGTTATAAGGATATGTTGAAGGTTGAGTTGAGTTAGGCTTTAGAAAGATGAGACTTAAACAAATACCATTCTTTTATACTAACTTCTCTCATGTTTTGTTTTGGTAAGCAATTCTTCTATTTTGGCTTCTCTACCCTTTTTAAGCTGTCTTTCCATGTGTGTCATTTCTTTAACTTCTTTCCTCTCTCTTCTATATTTCTCCTGTTATTTTCCCCACTTTTCAAAGTAAGTTTTAATTTTAACTACAATCCAATTCACAATCAACCCCCCCACCTAATTAAAAATAATAATTTACTAACGACAAAAGCTTAACAGTCAATTAATCCTTATCTTTTGTTTTAAACGAAAATAACAACCCTCAACCTTGAGAAACTTAAGATAATTTATGGACGTGTAAAGATCAATCATGGAATCAATTAAAAGGAAAAGTAGAAAAAAATAATAATATAATATTTGCATTATTATGTCAGAGGAATCAAAATGTGATGATTGTATGTGATTAATGATCAAGTCCTTTATGATATGCTGTAAGTTCTTTTGGTTCAAATTAATGAATATTTGATGAGAAGGGGTCCATTGATATGGGATTCACATTCATAAAAGCTTTTATCAGGAGAGAGAATTGAAAAGTTTGAATTTTACACATCAGCCTCTGAAAGCAGGAAGGAGAAGAGCAGGAATTCAAAAGAGGTACTACACTAAAGCCTTAAAGGTGGGAAGAGGGGAATGTGATGGGGATATTTTTGCAATTTTTATTTTATTTTATTTCACTTTTTCACTTTGGTTCAATGTTTAATTATCAATGTGTTCTTTCTATGTGATAAAAGATGCAGAATGTTGGAATGTTGTCGAGAAAGAACAACAAAAATAAAGGGTTTTGCGTCTTACCAAATATTCTGGTGAGTACCATTCTCTCTCTCTCTCTCTAGAAATTCAAACAACCAATGAATTAACCGTTTTTGAGCATCATTTATTTCGCTTTAATTTGTTTTGATATGTTTTTCTCAAACTTCATAGTTAGCTACATGAACTTTTCTTTTTGATGTTTGTGGTATCAGACCCCTCCACCTCACCGCTCTACGTATAAGAAAAGACTTGATCCACTCAAACATTAACTCTATAAGAGGCAACCAGTCAAAAATAAATACAAAAGGGACCCGAGTCCTTACCCCGTCCTTAGATAATGTGTTTTTGAGCCACTTACATGCACCTTGACTAATCTTAGGAGAATTATTTACCTCTGTTTCATTTTTTTGTCAAGAAAACACGGATAGATATTAGTGGGAGGACTACAACATCTTGGTCAACTTACATTCACCTTAATTATTCTCATAGGACATATTATCTAACTGTACTATATTTGGATGTCAAGAAAATTCGTAGGAAATTATTTTCTAGGTAGAGGTGATTTCAATAGATTGAACTCATAACCTCTTGGATCCTTTAGACTATTTTTGACCACTAGGCCAACCATCTTTAAGATATTCAAATGACTAATTGACCAAAATGAAACACATCCAACTAAGAGAAACATAACCACATCTGCAATCCCATAGGCACTATTGCTGATATAAAGAAAGAAAAATGCAATCAAATAAGACAGAAACTAGAAGAATCTCAAGGAAAAGAACAAAAGAAAGAAAAAAGAGCACCAACCCATTTCCATTAAGACAAGATTCAAACAATATCAACACTTTGTTTTTGAAAATTATTTGCAAATGAGAGCAAACCCATAGGCCAGAAGGCAACTTTTGGGTCAAAAGTGAAGGTGATGGCCTTCCAAACTTGGGTCTCCAAGAAGCTAACACACTTTAATCTGCCAACCATTATATTCAAGATTTCACTTTCATAGTCAAAGTCATAAATCTCCTCCCACATTAATCCCCATGCAAAAACCTTACCTTTGCCATTCATTAGCTTTATCCATACACTTTGGATCCTACAACAACATATATCAATATTCGTCGTTCCCTTCGAGAACCTGGTTCGATGTTTTCCTCGACCTATTTTTCTTGTCGACTTACATTTTGAAATGTCTCGACTTTTTTTAAGTGAGGTTGTGCTTACCCTTAAAATAGATATTTAAGTTTTAATCTATGATGATAGAAGAAAAGAGGATTGTGCTTGAATGATTGAAATTTTAGAAATCATTGGAACAATGATATTGGGGTTTTAAGGAAAAAGAAAGATACAAAAGTTGTTGGTTGAAAATCATTGGAGCATTATAGTGAAATTTTAGAGAAACCTGCTATTGTTAATTGATTTGCTCTGCCTACAAGAAAAGTATCAATTTCCCTTTTAAAATTTATGATCCAAATGACAAATGATTTAGTCCAAGGGTTTCTTTCTGAAAATCATAATGATTTGGTCTGCATTTAACACAACAGATTGTCAACATAAAAAGGAGAGGACATAAATCAAAAGTTATTTACTATATGTTTATGTGAATTTAGAAAAATATAAAGTAACTTGCCCATAAACCTCAAATTTTTATATTTCACATCTATGTTTAAAAAAAAAAAAAAAAATTATCGATAAAAGAACAAATTTTTTGAAGAATAAATCTTTTTAAATAGTAAAAAGTTCAATTTTATCTTTAATTAGTAAATATAGTTCGACGAGTCTTTCAATTTCTTCAAATTAAAGAATATAACTTCGAAAATTGTTACGGTAAATACATTTTCGAAATTAAATCTGTCGATTACTTATTAATTACATTATAAACTATACAAATTTTAACTAAAAAAGCTTCAAGTTATGTCAAATGTTGTAGATAAAAACGACTCAAACTTAATAAAAACAAAACAAATCAAAATCCAATCCATTAAAAAGCATTTATAAAAATATTTTCATACACAGTTAAATTACAAGTTTAATTTATTAGAGAATATGAGGTTTTCTTTCAAAACTTCTTTTGGGCCCACCAATCTTAATTTGGATCGAATCTCACCATATCAGAGAATATGAGATTTTACTCTAAAACTAATTGACAATGAAGTGAGTAACTCATATTTTGTTGGATTCTTTCTTTTTTTAATGTGGGATAATTGTAAGATGATGTACGCATTTCAAAATGTGTAATTGATGTTTGAATATTTAATTTTGTATTTAATAGGTTTTGAACTTTACAAAACATTCATTTTTTTATTAATAAATTCTTGATATTAATTTTTTTTTCTTAATATTTAACTGATACACGGCATTTTCTTAAAATAATTAATAGGTCTATTAGTTTTAAATTTGAGCTTTATGTTGTCCTATACTTTCAATTTTATATCTAATAAACTTGTAAATAAAATAAACTGAATAGACCATGAATTCTATTTATTTGTTATAAAATTGAAAGTCTTAGAACTTATTAGATATTTTTTTAATAAAAAAGAACTTTTTTTTTTTGAAGAATTAATAAAAAAGAACTTATTAGACACTAAAGTTAAAGTTTAATACTTATAATAAACTTGTTAAATTTGAAGGATCTAGACACAAAATGTAAAAGTTTAAAGACTAATTATAGCCTTAACCTTTATTGAACAATAAAGAAAATTCTTTTAAAAACAAAATTTTAGGTTCTTTTTTTACAATAAACATTTAGGTTCTAATTGAGAGTATTACTAGTATCATTTTAGAAAAATTGATGTTTTTTAATTTTATTTTTAATAATTTTGCTTCATTTATAAATTTCGAAGTTGAAACTGTTTACATAAGTCAAGGTAAAAAATTGTTTAAAAACAAAAAAAAGGTAAAAAATGAACTTTTTTTTATTCTTAACTATCATATTATTGTTAGTACTAATTAAATTTATTTTAGATTGTTTTGTGATTTTTTAGGGATTAATTTAAATTATGGTTCAATCTATATGCTACCTTTTTAAGTTTTTTTTTATTTTTTTTATTTTTATTGACAACTAAATAATGCAGTATTAAGTGATATGGACATTTATCTATTAAAAAAAAACCTCTTTGATTCTTTTCTTCTTCTTTTTTTTTTTTTTTGAAAAAAAAAACCTTTGATGAATGATTGTTTTGTAGTTCAAATCTTGAAGGGGCAATTTAGAAGTAGAACAACAAATTCTTGAAAGTAGAAAGGGAGAAGAAAAGCATTTGATGCTGAAAGAAACGGAAGAATTTCTCCTTTTTTTTTTTTTACTACTATTTGACCGTCAGATTGAAGACCAAAGTTTCAATGTTTTTCTTTTTTGAAAAACCAAAAGTTTTTCAATGTCGTTCATCATTATTGTCTTGTAAAGATTTAAAGTATGCATATATTCACACACTATATGTCTCCAGCTTATATTTCAAACATAATAATGATAATAATAGTAATTAATAATATCAATAATAATTTTTACTTTCTAAAATATCACCTTTTACACCTATCATTTAATCAAAATATACACATTTACTATTTTGTATAAATGTACTTGATGTTTAAATTTTCAGTCAAATCCTTAAGTACAAACATAAGTACTTCATGATAATAATTTTTACTTTCCATTTCAAAAAAAAAAAAAAAAAAACTTTCTAAAATATCACCTTTTGCATCTATCATTTAATCAAGATATGCATATTTACTATTTTGCCAACAAAAATGAGTGAACACTCCATAATTAAGAGATCTTGAATTCGGATCCTCTACTCTCAATTATTGTAATCTTAAAAAAAAAAAAAAAAAAAAGTCCAATCCTTTAGTACAAACATGTTAATAAAAAGCTAAATTGATGTCTAAAGGATATTTGATAACCATTTAGTTTTGGAAAATAAAACTTACAACTATTTCAACTAATAATTCTACTTTGATATTTACATTTTATCCATGTTTTAAAATAAAATAAAACCAAAATTTGAAAATAAAAAAGCACATCTTGGTTTTTAAATATTGATTAAAATTCAAATAGCTCCTATGAAGCTCTTCGTAGAGAATGAGAATAAAAATATATTTAAATTTCAATAAAAAAAAAAATTAAAAAACCCAAATAATTATAAAAGGAGATTTAAACATTTTGCTTCACGAAAATTCCCTCCACTGCTAGCTCTGAAAAAGTTGACAGCAAACAATCTTGCAAAATCATCTACAAACGCTTTCTTTAGGCCCCGTTTGATAAC
>JBBMKA010000009.1:11610971-11620990 GCA_037833695.1 Sechiopsis laciniata | reverse complement strand
ACAAAAAACCAAAATTCAAAATTCAAAAACTAAAAACAAAAAACGAAAAACGAAATGGTTATCAAACGGGGCCTTAATTAACCTATTTAGACATTTCAGGCATTTTGCAAAATCATCTGCAAACTTTTTATACATTAGTATAAAATTAAGGCCATCAAAAGGTTAAATAATCAATGATCACTTTTTTCAAGTACTAATTAAGGATCAAATGAAAATACACTATTTAGATTAGGGACCATTTGGTAAAAAAAGATTACTTTTTTTTTTCTGAAAAAAGTATTTGTTTAATTTGTAAAAAGATATTAGCATTAATAAACTCATAAGAACCACCAATGAAGGTGTATTACATTATTGATCATGCTTTTAATTACTTTCATGAGGTATTATTCTTAAAATGTTGAACTTCAATTACCATGGTTGGGTTGAAAGGGCAGGTGACGTGTTCGTTTGGTCGATTAGTTGTTATTCAATTCGACCCCACGGTTATAGATACGATTTTGAAAAATCGATATTTGACTCTCATATTATTGATGAGAGTAGTCTCTGTGTAGAGTTTTGTTGTCCCCTCCTCCAATTTTTTTTTTTTTTTTTTTAAATTACCATGGTTTGAATCACACCCAAAAATGAAAAAGAGAGAAAAAAAAACTACTATGGGTGTGAAGATTTAAACTAAAGAACAATTCAGCATCCATCCAAAATCCAGAGATTAAATTTCATCAGGGCAAAGTCTTTCACTTCAAAATTACAGCTATGAAAATAAGTGAGGAAGAATATAAAAATCACAGAAATTAAGCTTTATTAAAGTAATGGCACTAATTTTTAAAAATTACAAAGAATTATATTCATAATAAACATATGATCTTTAAGAAAAATATAAAAAAAGATGGATCCCAGCAGCCTCAATGGATCTCTCTGGGCTCACCTTTTCAAGTAACCTTTGGATTCGCAAAACCATCACTTTTGATCACAAAAGATTCTAAATCTTTCTCTTTTTTTCTTTATTCTTTTTCTTAATGTGATTAAAAAAAGAGATTTTTTAAAGGCAGCTTTCAACTGTTTCAAATTCTTATTTTTTGTTTAAAATTCCTGTAATTTGATATTTGTTCTATTTTCATTATTATAGATTAATTTAATGGTCAAAGAGACTAAACAAATTTAAGAGATGATAAATTCAATTCATGGTGACTATTTATCTGAAAAAGAATTTTTAACATACATTCAAATGTTATAAAGTATGCAATTTGTTTCAATAATCGAGGCATGTATGTTGGTCCATACACTAAAAAATTTAAAAAAAAATAAAGATTTATTTTATTTTGATCGTAGACTTTTAAATATCTAATTGTAATTGATGTACTAGCAAAAAGTTTAAAATTAGTCTTTATAATAAATTTAAAGTTAATATTAATTAAAAATAATTCAATAATACTAATAATTTTGATCACAAAATGTAAATATTTTCCTAAAATTTAAGGAGTAAGATAATGATTTTTTAAAAAAAAATTAACAAACACTTATTATAAGAATCAATCTTAAGCTTTTTAAAAATATATAAATTCAAATTGATAATTAAAAATTTAGAGATTAAAAAAAAATTTACATAATACATTCATCAAAATAATGTTTTAACCATATATTTCACTATGTATCAACTTTGCACTTTTGCATGGGAATTTTAAGGCTTAGCTACCTCCTAGGGAATGATCATTTTCATCATAATGTTCTGTCCTCTATTCCTCTCTTGGGAGCCCTTTTTATTATTTTTTAAAAATACTTTTCTTTTTCTAACATCAAGGTTCTTTTGTTCTAAGAAATAATATTTAAATTCTCAAAAAAAAAAAAGAAAAAAAAAAAAGGAAATTGCTTTAAACAATATAATACTTACTGCCTCACATGAAATTTTGCTATGTAACTTCATAAAGATACCACACTTGAAAAAAAAACAATTCAAGAACAAATTTCAAGTGCGTTATAGATCTAAACTTTGTATAAAACACCTTCAGTAATTAGCACGTTTTTTAAAACACTTTAATTAGCTTTTATGTGCTTTTTGAAATTTTCTACTTTTCAATTTATAGTCAAATGATGTGTTAAAATTTTAAAAGTATTTTCAACCCATCAAAAGTAATC
Organism: Sechiopsis laciniata; assembly: GCA_037833695.1. Taxonomy (NCBI): domain Eukaryota; kingdom Viridiplantae; phylum Streptophyta; class Magnoliopsida; order Cucurbitales; family Cucurbitaceae; genus Sechiopsis; species Sechiopsis laciniata. The sequence goes on along the minus strand of JBBMKA010000009.1, from coordinate 11,618,860 downwards.
TTGAAAGAACTCTCAATGCAACTTTAGAATGAACAATTTGTAAATCGGATTCGTTGTTTCGATTACTCAACTTATCAAGATACATGTCTTCAAGGTCAAAAGTTAGAATTTACACAGGCCAAATGTGGTTAAAATTTTCAAATGAGTTTTTCCGTAATAAAGCATAATATATTAAAGTCACCATCCACTCCACATCTTTAAATTATTTGAACTAAAATCCAAGCAGTCTAATTGGCATTTTGAAGAACACTCTAATCGCTAAGCTAATGATACCATAGTCCAATCCGGTCAATGTAATTGGCATATCAGCCAAGAGTGCCTTAAAAAACAAAAAAGTTATGAATTCAGTCTATGATAATTACTTATTTATAAATTAACTTTCTACAAATTTTTTCAAATATTATAGAGTTGAACGGGCTATCCTGTGAAAATAATCGAATAGCACATAAGTTAGGCCGAGTATTTATGTATATCAAAAATATATATACAATAATAATCAACCGTTCTAGAGTACAAAGATCATGGTTTATAGTGTCACGATGTTTTTTAACATCCAAGAGTGTTCGAAATAGTTTATGCACCTCTCAACTATTCTAAGAGAACAATTTGACTTTGCAACCTATCGTCAAACAAATTCGTGGGAAATCATACCGTTTCACAATGTATATAATACAAACACAGTTGGTTTGAAATGAAAGAGTATTTAAGACAAACAGAGTTATTGAGATGATTGTTCATGTTCCCACAGAATTTGTTCGTCGATCTTGGTTAGCTTTTCATCGTCTAGTCGTTTCCACGTCCGGATCCTCTCGACTCCCATCCAACTCTTCTGGCCATTTCCAAGTTCTGCTACGATAACCCGACCTCTCCTCGACCACCCAGGCCTCCCGTAGCCATGATATCCAAATCCTCCACCATAGCAAAACCATAAGCCATCAAGATTCCCGCAGAAATCATTGGTATGGTCATGTCCCATGAATACAGCTTTCACATCTCCCATGGCAACTAAGTTCTTTAGAACTCCTGAATTCACTGAAGAACATGCTACACCCTCCTGAAACTGGCCAACGAACTTTTTGTGGTACAGATTCCGAATTTCCGGGATTGGTATGTGGAAAAACGTCAATGCCGGAGGCTTTCCTTGGGACGAAGCATCCGTTGAGGGGAAGAGATCCTGATTTGTGCCCTGTTAGTGTGTGGCCTGCACCATGTTAATGAAATCTAAATCTAGGAAATATCCCATTTGGGAATTGCAATCAAGACCATAACCACATTTCTTCTAGCTTCCCAAAGAAAAATAAATAAAACAACACTTTTTTTTATAATGGGGCAAATTATAAATTTAATCTTTATACTCTTAAAAGCTAGAATTTAGTTCCTCAGTTTAATAGAAAGTTGGAATTTAGTCCCTATGGTATCAAAACTAGAATTTAATCTCTATGGTTTGGTAAAACCTAAAAAATAGTCTACGTCGTTCATAATCGCCAGCGAATTAAGTATGTAGAGATAACTATACATATGTACAGGATGTGATTTTTTTGTCTAATAAGTCATTTAATTCATACTGTCATTATTGACACATGAATAAATAACTTTCATATATTTAATTCATCAATGATTTCGATCGATAAAGACTATTTTTTAGATTTTATCTAACAATACGGACTAAATTCTAGCTCGTAACTTACTCCAAACCATAGGAACTAAATTTTAATTTTTGTTAGTTCTATAACAATTGAGAATTAAGAGATTCAAACCCATGACCCTCTTGATTCATGGGTACACACTTATACCGTTGAGCTATTGGGTCTTGTTGGTGACTAAATTCTAACTTTCTTCGAATCATAGAAACCAAATTTATCATTTACCCTAAAAAAAGCACTATTTCTTTTACAAACAAGAATCAGAGCTTCACCCCACTACATACCTAGGAACACCTGCATCCATCCAAGGCCTAAACCGAGACAACAACAGGTTTTACAATTAAGCAAAACTAAGCATATTCAGATAAGAAATGCACTAATAAAGTGACATGTTTAGATAAGAAAACCTAAACATATTCTACCATAATTTACACCTGAAATCTTTGAGAAACCTCTCTGAGCCACTGAAGCTGCGATTCCTTAATCCATCCATATGTTCGGGCTCCTTGCACAACAGCTCTATCTCCACTGTCCAGAAAGTAAAGATTGAGGACACTGGAATTTGCCAAATGAGAACCAGAAGCACCATATACATTAATATCATAATTCCCAAACCCATCAATGTTTTGTATAATTTGATTTCCAGTTGAAGGAAAGTCGCTGACTGGTGGGTTGGTCTTAGATACTGAATAATCCATGAGGGAAATGAAAGACATTAACTCTTCTCGAGTCATCGTAGACTCTTGGTCGTGGTTTCCCAAAACTGCCCCCCATGGAATTTGAGATTCAATAACAGGACCAAAAGCTTTAAACAAGGATTCGGCTGCATCAGAAGTGCTTGGTCCAAATATGTTGTCACCTGATCAGAGAACTAAGTTCAGATTAGTTTCACACTGTGGCAATACAAACTCGGTCTTTTTGTTTTTGATATCTGTGGTTGTCGGTCATTGACTAATGTTAGAAGACATACCATCTGACTCTATAACATTTGAATGTCTAGAAAACTAGGAAATTAATTCCTAGATACGTGGCCACCATGGATTCAACCCTTCACATCTTAATTCCCCAAGGCCCTCTTAACCACTAGGTCACTCCATGTTAGTTAATACAAACTCAGTCTTGAATTATGTTAAATTACCAATCAACTCAAATGTTTAAGCTGATAGGTTAAATAAATTTAATTGTATCAACCAACCCTCTTTTCACTTGTGAGCTTGGAAATTTGAGAAATGTCATACAAGTGAAATTCAATTTTAATTGGGGAGGAAACGATTCGGAAAGGGTTTAAACACGGTTCTATGTTAAATTATGTTAAATCATCAATCGACCCAAAAGTTTAAGTTGATAGGTTGGGATAAATTTAATTATATCAACCAACAAAAAGTCTCATCAAATTATAACCCATAAGGGTAAGAAACCAAGCAAGCAACAGAATAGGACCAAAAGAAGGGAATTTCTTCAAGACAATTTAGATCAGACCACCTCTAAATAATTGATTCAGTCAAAATCAACAAGGTTAACATATATGTTCAGCCATGAACAGATGTAGTATTATATTCGAGATTTGGCATAGAGTTCTGATCAGCCTAATCACTAGAGTTATCCTCTATGTGAACACCAATCACCAACAGACAATACTTAAAGTGAACAAGCAAGAAAATTTCTTACACCAAGGATAGGCTTTCATCCTATGTGATAATTTGAAACAACATTTCTTTGTACAGGCAATCTTACAGACCTGTTAACTTTCTCTCTCTCCTTCACAGTAAAATAACTAAATCTTCCACGTAATATCTATGAGGTAAGGCTTGAGATTTTTTTTTTTTTTTAACAGCATTATGGTAACATCACACTTCAAAGAGACTGGTAAAGGATAATGAGAACTACCCTTCATAGGGTGGCGACTTGGCGATGTGATGTTGTGGAAAGAAAAACAAACACAATATGTAATGATCATCTTTAAAATTTAAAGAATATGGGAGACTAGAAATACCTAGAATAAGTTAGAATGGAGAAACAGTTAACCTAGGGGTCAAGAGGGCTTTGAGGAGCTAAGAGATGATGAGTTCATTCATAGTGGTCACCTACCTAGGAATTAATTTTTTACGGATTTCCTTGAAATCCACTTGGCGATATGTTCAGTGACATTAGTCAAGGTGCATGCAAACTAACTTAGATAGTCACGCTCTCATGTGATTGAATAGCTAGATCGTGGCCAGTAATAAAGCATACCTTTACAAAGTTATCGGTACACCATATAAAAAAAAGTATTTTTATAAGTCTTTGGCGTACATAATCAAACTGTTTAGACCTTCAAGCTCTTGAATTTTCTACCTCAAGTTTGATGCTGCTGAATCAATACCCTACCATCTCTTTACAAAGTTATCAAGAGTTATTGCAATGTTTCCCTAAAATTAGCCCCCAACTATTTGTTTCTCCATTTTTTAATAAAAACTCTGCTACATGAGGAAAGTAATGCCTCTCACCTTAGCTGCTGCTACATATTACATAGCTTCACTTTTTACAGAGAATATTCCTTGCCTTCACCGTCAGTATATATTCACATTTTATTTAATGAATTGATTCTTGACATCCGAAAACAACAATGACTTTTTCTTTCCAACAAATGCTGATTCAACCCTTTTCATTCTCATTCGAATTCGTAACCTTTTGGCTACTAGGTTATACAAGATAGCCACTAAACTATGCTCCCATTCTATGTCTGATACAAGAAGATTTTAATTCAACTGACAATTAAGTACACCCATCAACTAGAAAGAAAACGGCATAACCAGTTTGTATAAATAATGGCATTAAGTAACAAAAGAAATATGGATGAGCAGCCTAGATTATAGTAGTTTTTTCTTTGTCCTTAACTGTGAACTTAAATCATCCACAATTATGAGAATTTTAATGACATTCAAATGGTCGAATACAAAGAATGACGAGCCATTTTACAGAAACAGAAAATACAGACTATATTACCTACACAAAATCCAGTCAGATGATACTATATACTACAAGAAAATCGACAACTCGGGCAATCCGCACTACCCAACCCAAACCGTAAATATTGGATTGCGTTATAACTTTCTTTGGGTTGGGTTATTCTATAGTTTTTGTTGCTTTGGATTGGTTCTCAAGAGCCTAGCTTGTTTTTTTTTTAACAATATTTACCGGCTATGAGTTGAAAAAAAAAATAAAACAACCCGAAAACCCAACCCAACTAAAAAATATAAAATTGGGTTGGGTTGCTCTAATATATAAAGTTTGATGGTTGATGAGTTGATCCAAACAATTCCCTTAATCCAACCCAATCCGTATCATGTAAACTCCTACTATATAACTTCAAAATAGACAAGAAAATAAAAGAACAAACAGCAGGATAAAAACAACGACCTGTAAATGCAATGAAATCAGGCTTTTCAACATCAACCATCCTCTTGAAAAACCGGGTCGAATTAAGATCCGAACAGTATTCGAACTCCGAATCCAACACATCTCGACACCGCGTGTTAACTCCATTCGCAAAATGCATATCCGCCACCTTACAACAACCAGACAAAATTCTCAGCCCGAAACAAAGAAATCCCCATCACAAAACCTAGAAATTGAAATTCCAAAGTAAAAACATAATGCAAACCTGAAGAATCTTGAAGGTTCCATCGGAACGGAAACGGAGCGGAAGATCCGAGTTTTTCTTGATGCGAACGGTTTCAAATCCAATTAATAACTTATGGAAAACGAGCGATTGGAGGAGGAATATAATCGAAAAGATAAATCCAAGATAGAGAATCGAGATCTTCCATTTCACTGCCATGAATTCCATTTGTTTCCAGTGGAAGCAGAGAATTTCGAAGTTCAAAATGAATCATAGGTTTCCGATTGCTGGAATGTTTCGTTTCCTTTTGAAGATTCAATGTTTATTCTGAAAGAGACGAAGCTACAGGGGATGTTTGGATAAGTAGTTTTGTTATTTTGAGCAATTGGAAACCGAGGTCATGGCGTTTGGGATGTGTATTTTTGTAGAGCACTTTTAATAGTTCGTTTGTATGTGTATTTTTATAAAATAGTTATGTGACTTTTGTATGGAGTTACACAAATAAATAGTTTTAAAATGAATCATTATTTTAAATAATAAAAAATGAGTGATTATAAATAAATATTTATTTTAAATAGTTGCAATAATTATATAATTTTTTTTTAAGGAGAACTGTAATTGAGTTTTTTTTTTAAGAGGTTACTTTTATTTTGAGTGGTAGAAATTGGGATGTTGTAAGAGGCCGTTTGGATCTATACTTTTGTAGAAAGAGTTGCAATGATAAATTATTTAGACATGATTTTTTTTAATAAATGAATTGTCATCAATAACTCGTTTGGATTGAATTTTGCATTGTATAAATGAATAGTTTTGAATTGAGAAGTTTTTTAGTGGTTATAAATAAATAGTTATTTTGAGTGGTTACCATAACTCGTGTGGATGTGATTTTTTGTAGGAAGAGTGGTAAATACTAATTTGTAACATTCTCAAAATAAATAAATAAATAAAAATAAAAAAACTAATTTATAACATCTCCACAAAACTTGAAGTCAAACACCCTAGAAAAAAGTTATTTGTATAAATAGATAATAGTCCTTGGGTCTTGGTTAGAGAAGCTAGGGAAATTTATAACATTAGTCAAATCTATAAAATAATTATAAGTATAATCACTTTAAAAAATAATTAACAAATACTCTACATTGAGGACATAATTGCTCTTAAATAATATGAGAGGTAAATATCAATTTTCATACTCAAACTCGTAATCGTGAAATTGAAATGAATTAACATCAAACAAGATAACCAACTGCGTCACCGATCAATTCGATAATAAACATTAATTAGTATTTATGATTATCGTCACATATTTTTTATAATATGGTATGAAAGAATATTTGTAATACAATGTTAAAATGTATTAATAATTATAGATGTAAATATTTTAAAAATTGTATACATTTATAATTATTTGGTAAGAATAGCTTATCACAATTTTGTTAGAAACTATGGACGCCCAATTTTTTCACAACAATTAGGCCCAGACCACTTACTACAAACCATGGGTCTGGTAAATGGGCCCATACCAGATAGAACAAATAACTTGCCACTGGACCTCCAATTTCGGAAATTGTAGATAATGTCTACATTTCATATATTTATTAAAAGAATGTTTTTTTTGTTTTTCACTTTAAATCGGTGTCTAATTTAAAATTTTGGGAGGAGAGATAATTATACTATCTCCAAAATGTCTTTGGTTTAATTAGATTATTTAACCTATTAAATAATTTTAAAAAATATAATTAAAACTCTATTAAAATACGTCAAATCCAACACCCATAAAATAAGGAGGAAATAACTCATTTTAACTAAAAATATATTTTATCAAACAAGATCCGTATAAAATATCTAACATTTGTTATAAAATATTTTATCAAATTTTCTACAAATTACCATGCCAAAATTTTCAAAATCTTCAAATCTCATTCTAGTGGTTGAGTTCTCTACTCCTTCTCTAATCTCAATTACCTTATTTCTTTTCTTCATTTTCTATCCCTTGATCCTCCTCATTATTTTCAATTACAATTGCATTCAATGGAGATTGAAATGAGGAAACTTTATATTCAAATTATAAGATTGATCATTCGTTTTTAAAGAGAATCTAAGTTATTTTCGTTTTTCTTGGAGTTTCTTTCTTCCTCCAACATTTTCTCTTCCAAATAAGGGGTGTAAGTCTTTTTTTTTCTTCATATTTTTATTTTCAATTTTTCCGTATTCCAACTCACACGTCATTTCCGACCATTTTTTTTTCAACTTCTATGCAATTCGATCTCTACCACACTACACTTCTAATAAGTATTAACGTTTTATGTTTTTCAAATTGGTCGACATCAACGTTCTATTGGTCACACACGATTTGATGTAACAATGAGAGTATCTACACTGTCGTGTACTCCTCCAACCTACAATATTTCTGATTTTATACAGTTCCAGGTGGCGTGTAACATGCATCTCTTGGTGTACACATGAGTACACAAAAATTCCAGTAAAATTTGATTTTTGTTTTGTAGATTGGTTGTCATCAACGTTCTAGTGGCCACGCATGATTTGATGTAAGAAATAGAGTATCTTCACTTTCGTGTATTCCTCCAGCCTACAATCTCTCTAATTTTATACAGTTTCAGGTGGAGCAACCGCTATCCACAAGT
>JBBMKA010000009.1:11594168-11610871 GCA_037833695.1 Sechiopsis laciniata | reverse complement strand
ATGGTTGGAAAATTGAACTATTTGACAGTCACAAGACCAGATATTTCATACTCTGTGAGTATCGTGAGTCAATTTATATCATCCCCCACAGTCGACCATTGGACAGCTGTGGAACAGATTCTAAGTTATCTCAAGTTTGCTTCTGGAAAGGGTGTTGTATACAAGAACCATGGACACTCCAATATTGAATGTTTTTCGGATGCTGACTGGGCAGGTTCTAAGAATGACAGGAGGTTCACCTCAAGTTACTGTGTGTTTATGGGAGGTAATTTGGTGTCGTGGAAGAGTAAGAAACAGAACGTGGTGTCTCGATCAAGTGTTAAATCAGAGTATAGAGCTATGTCTCAAGTAACATGTGAGATAGTATGGGTGGTTCAACTGCTTAATGATATTGGGGTGAAAGCCACATTACCTGCAAGACTATGGTGTGACAATCAAGCAGCGATCCACATTGCCTCTAATCCAGTGTTTCGTGAAAGAACAAAACATATTGAAATAAACTGTCATTTTATTCGAGAGAAGATACAACAAGGTTTGATTTCGACAAGTTATGTGAAGACTAGAGAACAGTTGGGTGATATCTTCACCAAAGCGTTGAATGGAGTCCGGATAAGCTACCTCTGCAACAAGCTGAGCATGATAGATATATTTGCTCCAACTTGAGGGGGAGTGTTAGAGTTAAATGCATATTTGTATTTAGTATAGTTTATTGCTTTATTAGATCTAGGTCCATTAGACTTGTTAGGCCAATTGTAACACTTATATAATGGCATTGCCACTCAATGAATAATTGAACGACTCTTTAGTTACATTCTCTTGGTTACACTTTTAGTCCTTAATTACCATGAGGGACATGAAATCCATTGTTACTGGATAAAGTATCCCTAAGAACTCTAGAGCCAGCTGCTGATCCCGCCCACCCAGCTAGTACGTATATGAATTCTTCACTTGGAGCACATATAGCAAAAACGTTCGTTGTGATGATACCCTTCCTATTTCTAAAGGAGGCACGATTTTCAACTGGGACGTGTAACTCTATATGAGTACCGTCCAATGCACCTAGACAATTTTACATAGTTCGAATGAAGAAATGAAATTTAGTTCCTATAAAGACTTTATTTTGTAAAGATAAAATAATGGTACCTCAAACCACTTCCATCTACTATCAATGCATGATGGTTGGATGGATTTAGGTTTCTTATACAAAACATCATGACAACGAATCACAGTAATGACAAATTAAATGTGTCTTGACACTGTCATTATCTATTTATGTATATTAATTGAAATTGAGATTCGTTGGGGTTAGTAAATGCGGAATTGGGTTGAGGAGAATGAGGTAAGCAATAAAATCAAAGGCGATGAGGTAAGTTGATGACGTAAGAAATAGGTAAATTGGAAAATGGCGACAATCTCCGCCTTTTTATTTAATAAAGTTTTTAAAGCAATTTGATTTGATGTCGTATTTCTCCACTTTATTTACTTTTTTGTAGATATAATTTTGGTAAATAAACAGTAATTTGTTATCTATTTTTATTATATAATTTCTTTAGAAATAATTTATGCATAATAAAATTTTGAGCTTCTTTTTTCTTTGCATATTTCAATTATACCCTTCCTCATTTCTTGATTGAACTCTACTTCCAGAAAGATTAGACTATCAGAAAGTTACACTAACTGAAAAATTATTCGTAATGTTGGTAGAAAGCTATATTAATTGTAGATTATATCTAACACTGAATGAAGACTATTTTTTACGTAATGAAAAAAATATATTGCACTGATTGAAGTCATGAGACGTATAAACTTTCTTATTTTTACTAAGTTCGTTCAAATTTTCTACCATGCACAAATTTATTCTAAAAATTTGTTATTCATTGGTTTGTATATATATATATATATATATATATATATATATGCAAAATGGCCAATAAAAAATATATATAAAATCAAAATGGAAAGAATAAAGTCAATGAAACAAAATTTTAGGGGTGATTGGATTATGGAGTTTGGGAAAAGAGAGGATAGGAAGATGATATGGAGAGTAAATTAAGCGATTTGGAAAGATAAAATATTTGTTTGAGAATTGATGTTTTGGAGAAGAGATATTAGATTTTTTTTTGGGAATTTGTTTTTTGAAAAGAAATGTTTGACTTTTTTTTTTTGGAGGAATTAGTGTTTAAGAGATAATTTTTTTAATTTTATATTTATTTTTATGGGGCTTTTGCATGTATATTAGAAAATGGCTAAAATATTCCATGAATAGCACAATAATGAAAATATTCATATAGCAAAAAATGTAAATTGATTGACTTCCATATTGATAAATTCTATCAATAGAGGCTGATAGAATCAATTACTAATAAATAAAGTAAATTGATAGACTTCCATTAGATTCTATCAATAAGTACTGATATAATCAATTACTGATAAAATTGATAGACTTCCATCACTAGAGAATGATAAGTTCTATCAAAGTCTTCCATAAAAAATGGTAAATAGAGATTTTAAAAAAAGTAGCAAAATTTGCTATAAAAAAATTATTTTAAAAAAGTTGCTACAATTGTAAACTGTGGTAAAAAAGTTGCTATACGGTGCAAATTCCCTATTTTTATTGTAATAAAATTTGATTTGATGTTTTTATAGAATTAAACATGTTTGATGGAATATAAGGAGAAGTTGGAAAGAACTTGTCATTTACAAAAAAATAAACATAAGATTGGATAATTTCTTCTCATCACCTCTTCCAACTCCTAAATCCAATCACCCCCATAAGCTGATGCAAAAAAAGGCCTGGCAAAAAGTGAAGCCAGGTAACCACTACCCAATTCTTGTTGTAAATGATATATACACATCGAAAATTAGCTTTTTAGTCCTTAAATTTGAAATTTTATTTTTATTTTGATGCCTATATTTTAAAATAAAAAAAATTTATTCTCGGTTTTAGTATTTGCTAATTTCAGAAGAAGAAGAAAAAAATTATTCTCAAGTTTTAGTATTTACTAGAGTTTAGAAAATTAGATCAAATCTTGTTGATTATTATTATTATTTTAATAGTCAAATCAAATCGGAATCTGCAATTGAGAAAAAGAAAGATGAGTTCGAATGCACTGTTTCATTTGCGGCTTTTTTGTTTTCTTTTATAGTCAATCATTGACGTTTTTAAATCCCACGCTCTCCACCAGAGCGTGTGGTACAATCTCTCCCTACTAAGTTAATGTTGCTATTATATAGGACTCGCTGGATATCACTTAAATATTAATGTGTTAATATTTTTTTTAGTATAAAGTGGCGAAAAATGGATCAACAAACGTTACATAGACGGTACAATTACTCTCAAATAATATAAGAGTTAAATATCGATTTTCAAATTTAAACTCATGATCGTGAGTTGAAATTAATTAACATCAAACAAAGATAATCAATCGTGTCATTAATCCATTCTATCAAAATAATGTATCAATATTTTTTAAGTTAAAAATAATAAATGTAATCTAAATTGAGAGATTAATATTTGAGTTTTATATATATATATATATATATATATATATATTTGAATACATATTTAAATCATGTTAAAGTATGACTTAAATTGTTTTGTTCTCAGCGCCATCTAAAATTATTGAAACAAATAAAATCATAAAAGAAAAATAGTTGTAATTTAGCAAAAATTTAAAATTGCTAACAAAAATGGTAAGTTCACCCCATAAATCTATAGCCTCAAATTATAAGACGGTGAATTTGAGTTATTCAATTCCATTATTGAACTAAAATAATTGCTAGTTTAAAATTTTGTATTTATAAGTATATATTTATATTGATGAATTATTGTTTTTTTGTTCATTAAAGTCTACTTAATCAATATTTACCTTCAAAATTTAAACAAAAATCCTAAAATATTCTTTTCACAAAGAAAGAAAAAGACAAACAAACTCTACTATTAAAACAAGCATCACCATTAAATAGTCATTAGATCATATAACAAAATTTATTCATGGTCACTTTAAAAAAACATATTTTATTCAAAGTTATCCAAATAGAATCTTTTGCCAACCATGAGCAATTTCATAACAAATCAAACTGGCAATTACGTGAAGAAACTAAAAGAAAAGAAAATATAATTTTTTATTCTAAGATTTTGGAATTAAAAATGTAAATTTCTCTTTATTCTCAACTTGAATCTTTTTTATTTTATTTATTTTTTATCCCATAATATTTTTAGAAATGGAATTCAAACCTATAATATAACCTTACGGTTTTAGTTTGTTATTTTAAAAAAACTTTAAATTGATATTTAGAGTAAGTTTTTGTTATTTATTTTAACAACAGTTACTGTCCTCATGCTCTTAACCTATTACTTTTGTTGATTACTGAAATTAAAATTAAATATTTAAAATAATAAAAATACAATGAAATTCAAAGTACACATATAAAAATGGTATTTCAACCTTCAATTAATATATCTTTAAAACAAATTAAAATATTACATTCTATCAAAGTTATTGGCCGAAGGGTGTTTGAAAAATAATGTAGGTATTCATGTTTGATCCACTATCAATCATTCTTTCGAAATCATATTATCTTCATAACCATTTTTTCTATTCATATAAAATTTTTTGGCTCCGATGTTCTTAACTATTTTCATATAATTATTGGATAAAATTCTATCACTACAAGGAAAGAGGTTTTTGCCACTAGCTCGTCAGCTTAGCCTAAACTGATGGAAAAGTGTCTTTTCTTCGTCTTTGATAGGCTAAGTCGACGAAAAAAGTCTTTGTCGGCATTGATGGTCTACCCCAACGGAGCAATCTTCCATCGACTTAGACCCTCAAAGCGATGGAAGTAACTTTCATCGGCCTTTCAAAGCTGACAAAGTTTTCTTCTGTCGACTTAGACCATCCAAAGCCGACGGAATATCTCCGTCGGCATATGGCTACACCAAAGGAAGAGAAATCAAAATTTATATTTTGACCATTGCAGTTTGAGATTTGTTTCATTTTGGTCAACGAACTTTCAAAATTTTAATCTCTTAACTTTGAAATTTGTTCCATTTTAGTTGATTAAACTTTTAAAAATATAATTCTAGTCATTGTAGTTTTAGTCCATTTTAGTCTATACAATAAATTTAAAGCTTTATTAATCAAGATTATTTAATAATGTTAATAATTTTAATACGAGCTTTCTAAATTTATAGAAAAATGTGATATTTTCTTAAAAAAGAAAAATAAACAATTTCGGTATAAGGACCAATTTTAAACTTTTCTTAAATATGGGATGGAAAAGACACAAATCTCAATGTCCAATGATTAAAATTGTACTGTTGAAAGTTTATAGACAAAAATAAAAACAAATCTCAAAGTTTAAGGACTATAGTTCAACTTTTGAAAGTTAAAAGACTAAAATAGATCAAATTTACAAGACTAAAATAGTATTTTACTCTTATTATTTTCCGAAACTAAATATGGCATGTTTTTTAGGTAGAAAAAGAGTGATAAACAACTATCCTTTTAAAAATTCTTATTTGTACTTGATAATAAACAATTACATTTAACCATTCATCAAACTTATATCAAACTTTATATTGATTTTATCACTTTGTGACTATTAACATCAATTCCAAATGACTGGTTAATTAACTCAACAATTATTAACACTAATCACCAAATGAGTAGTTAATTAACTCAACCATTATTAAAACCAATTGCCAAAAGTATATTTAATTATTTCTAACATTAATATCCAAATGAGTAGTTAATTACCTCAACCACTATTAACACGACGATAGACAAAATAATAATAATTGTATAGGATGAACACTGCTCACAAAATAATTACAAAATAAAGATAAAATTTTAAACTATTTACATCTATAGTCACTAATACCTTTTAATATCATATTATAAATATACATCAATACAATACTATATATCATTATATAAATACTCATCAATACCGATAATTATATTTATTAAATTTTTTTTTTAAAAACATCATATTTATTATTATTTTATAGACTTGAGTGATGTTCCAATTTTAATTAGTTAATTATTCTAGCACTAATCCTTTATTTTCCATCAAATCCAACACTGTTTTCACATATTCCCAAATTTTAAAGAGGAAGATTCGAGTCAACTATGACTGAGTCAAACTAATGAATGAATCGTTCCGAATACCACCTGGACGGTCGAGATCTTTCCAGTAAACATGATCGAAATGTCTGTGTCCTGCGGGTCATTTTAGTGTTCTCCCTGCCCTATATAAATCAGACCGTAAATGAAATTCGACACAATTTCACTATCGGAAAGAATTCTTCCGCTCCGTCGAAGCAAGAATCGGAAATCGCCGTCGCCACCGCCGGAAATGGACAATATCGGAGACGTTTACATGAATTACTTGCAGAATACCATGCTCTCAGCCGATGAATTCGACAGGTCTGTTTAATTTTGAAAATGTTGATATGTGGAATGAGGATTTAGGGCTTTTTCTTAGTGGAATTTGACGCCGGAGTTTTGGTGAATACAGTTGGGCATTCGACGAGCGAGTATCCGGCTACGACGATTCGAGTTCGTCGGAGGGAGTTCGGTCGCCGTCGACGGCTTCGAAGAACATAGTGTTGGAGAGGAATAGGAGGAGGAAGCTTAACGAGAGGCTTTTCGCACTTCGATCGGTCGTTCCTAATATTTCCAAGGTTAGGGCTAAATTTCTGGTGTTCGATTTGATCCATAGACTTTGAGCTTCGTTTCATTTTGTTTCCTAATTTACAAAAGTCCAACTCTATTTTGTTCCATTTTGTTCTCTTGTTACATTTTTGGTCCACTTACAAAAATCCTATTTTAGACTTGTTCCATTTTGTTTTCTAGACTTAAAAAGTCCAATTTTAGTCTCTCATCAACCCTTTTAAGTTTGTTCCAATTTAATCCTTAAGACTTAAAAAAAAGTTTAAAATTAGTCCTTATAATAAATTTGAAGTTAATAGTTGAACATATTTCTAAAATATTTTTAAAATTTATAGAGAAATATGTTAATCTGTAAAGAAAAATAAGAAAATTTTTTGACTACATTTAAGTTTAAGAACTAAAATTGAACATTTGCAAGTTTAGTTACCAAAATGGAACAATCTCGAATGTCCGGTGATCAAAATTGAACTTTTGAAAGTTTAGACACAAAGTTCATATTTTAAGCTTAAGTAGTTAATAGTACTCAATAGCATATAGTTTTGTATTAATCGATTGAGAAATGGAATTGAGCAGATGGATAAGGCTTCCATTATAAAAGATGCAATTGAGTACATCCAAAACTTGCACGAACAAGAAAGGAGAGTTAAAACTGAGCTTTACGAGCTCGAATCAGGACAATTTAAGAAGATATCAGGGTATGATCAGTTTGACCAGGAGGTGCCATTGATGCAAAGATCAAAGAGGATGAAAACAGGGAATTTCAGATGTGAGTCTTTTCCTTCAAGAACTTTCCCCATTGAAGTGATGGATGTAAGCTTCTCAATCTCTCTTTCTCTCTTTAAAACTTTGTAGTATTGAATTGATCATAGATTCTGAAGAGATGGGATTGTGAATTTTGCAGCTGAGTGTATCAAATATGGGGGACAGAATAGTGGTGGTGAGCTTGACTTGTTGTAAAAGACCAGATTCAATGGTTAAACTATGTGAAGTTTTTGAATCATTGAAGCTCAAGATCATTACTGCTAATATTACTGCTGTTTCTGGAAGGCTTTTGAAAACTGTCTTCATTGAGGTAATTAAACTAACATCTCTTCTTTTTCTTATGAGAAATTCAATGCAAACTGAAACTGGAGTTTCTTTTTTTTATTCTAAACCTGTTCAAATGGATATACAATAATGCACATTTGAGATCTGACTCAGAAGAATCGATCAATACAAACAAATGGGATGTTGAGTGTTTGATTACATTTTTCTTTGAATGGCTATAAGAAGAATGAAATGGATAATTGGGTATTTTTGTGATTTTTCAATCATTGTGATATTCCAAGTGGTGTGCTTTTTAGTATTGCCCTTTTTTGTGGTATTATTATTATTATTATTATTATTATTATTATTATGTCTTTTTCTTTGAGCAGTTATTTGTTGTCGTCTCCTTTATGGTGATTTTAATTTACATTTTGCTTTTTATCTCGTTCTGTCTTTTTACCTTATTTTCTTTGAAGCATATTTATAATAATTTTCTAGTTTATTTTACATGTGGAAATCAAGATTTTGGTTTAGGGTTTTGTGGTAGTGGTTTAGTGCCTAGGTTAGTGGACTACTTTGAATTGTTTTTAAAACTACTTTTATTTGTTTGTTTTTTAACTTATAGAAAGCTATCATGTTTTCTTTTTCTGTGGGCCAGATAAATAAATTGTGTTCTTCTGTTTAGTAAACTGCACATTTTGTTGCTCGTTTAGGAATAACTCCAAAATTGCATAGCATATTTTATCACGTGGAAAAAAAAAAAAAATTTATTGCACCATCCACTACCCTTTGCTAAATTAGAAAATATCTCTGAATTGCATTAGTGCAAACATAAATTTTAAACAGAGGGGGATTTCGTTTTTAGCCTTTCGTTTTTTGTTTAGAAATTTATATTTAAAAGCATAAATCAAAGTTGTAAATATTCTTTTTCCTGAAAATCTTTTTAAGTAGTAGATGATAAAACAGAGAACTTTAATGATGATTTAAGGCAACTACAAGCTTAATTTCCAAAAAACCAATGACACTCAACTTCATTACTAAAAAAAAAAACAAAACAAAAAAGATACTTATCTAGGTTTTAAACTATTTTTCTGTTGAAATTTGAGATATTAAGTACAACATTTTGGAGATCTATCTATTTTTAAGAAGGAAAACTTAGAAAATACAGCACAGATTGGGGGTGTGAACTCAGTTTTTTTAGACAAAACAAAAGTAGAAGAGGTGGGCCTATAAGGAATGACCCAATAAAGGGTCCTCCAATCAGAGAAGGGTAAGATTATAGAGTGATTAAGGGTAACAAAAGTCTATTCAAATAAAGAAATGGGACCATTAATTTGGGAACTCATAGTCAAAAGAGCCACTTTGTAAAAGTGGAAGATCCACTTATGTTGCAATTTTGGTGTGGTTGGGAATGATAGCTGCTTGCTATTAATATCTCACCTCATCACCCCCACATGCAAATATGTATGTAGATATATCTCAAGTCATTTAAAAAAAAAAATACATTTGTAAATATTCGAATTAGTTTATTTGTAACTTGATTATTTTTTTAAAATAAATTCAATCACAATGAACTAAATTTATACCCTTTTAATTTTCATGACAATTAAGTCAACCATTCATTCGTTATCTTGTTTTCAATTATATAAATATTTTATTTAAGGGTTTTTATTTTTATTATTATTTTTTTAAAAATTTAAAAATTAAAATATTTTTCAAGTCTAATATATATTTTTAGGTTCACTCATCTCTCCAAGATGTCTTGGTATAAAGGAAAGAATTATTTATATGTCTCCATCCTATATGTAGGAAAGGATACTACACAACTGTAGCACACCTTTTATTGGTTCATTTACAAGGAAAAATGAAGTTCATAATGAGTAGTTTGCTGATAGAACTAAAAGGACCACTCAACTAGTTATGTTCATAAAATATGGACTGCAAAAAATTTTGAATGGAAACAATTTATAAACAATAATTATCTTCAACTTGTGTGCTCCTTCTTTAACTTGGTATAATTAGCTTTAGCTTTAACTTTTTACTAGAAAGCACAAAAAGACGAAAACGATAGAGAATAATAATCATAATTGATGCTTTATCATTATTTGTGAATATATTAAATTTGAGCCAAGAAAAAGGACCAACATAGATGTGTAGTGGGGCAATCCTCAAATATTAAAAAAATAAAAAGTGAGAATCTCAGTGTTGGGAGCTGATCTTCCAATATCTAAAATATTAAAATCTGTATGCACATTCACATTGGCTTAGACAAGATAAGATTCAAGTAGAAGCTATCTTGAAGAACAAACCAACTCCAAGATCTAATAAAGTTATCCATTGTGGAATTTGCAGGCTGAACAAGAGGAGAGAGATTACTTGAAGAATGAAATAGAAAGAGCAATTGCAAGTCTTGTTAATCCCCAGAGCCCCATGAGTTTCTGAGCCAACAAATGTTAAAAAAACACACACACACACAAGAGTGAGAGAGAGAGAGAGTTTTCCATTTTGGTCCTTCTTTGGGTTGCTATGTCACATAAATGGATTTTACTCGGGGTTCCAAAATTCTTTTCTTGGTCAAAGAAGAAATGTAATAGGGATGGTAAATAATTAGGAGGATGTGGAGGGTGAGGTAGATAAGCAATTATTTGGTGAGTAATTTCGAGATCAGTGAGTGTCTGAGTAACTTCTAAACTTGGTTTATCATGTATTTCTTTGGCGTTGTGCCTTAATTTTGATTGAATTGTATTTCACGAACACTAATCACGTGCATCTTCATCTACCTACCTGGTTAGAGTTGAGCCACTCTAATACTAATTGATAGAACCTAATTGTATCAAAGAAATACAAGATAAATCAAATTTAGAGGTTATTTGCCGATCACTCGAGCCACCGAATAATTATAATTGCCTACCTCTCTTCTCCCCCTCACCTTTTATTTATAACCAAAATGCCTTAACTCCCAAATTATTTACTAACATGAAGATCCTAGCAACACATGCAGTGTTTGGTGTAAAATTGTCCATGTCCAATAGTAAAAGATTGCCCTTTGACATGCTTTAATTTCTATATTCTGAAACTATGTAGCCTCCTAAATCCTAATTAGCCTATTTGCATATCGAGATTGCAATATCCAATTCTCAGCATTTTTTAACAAGAAAAATGAGTGACCTCACCTATTCGACTCGACCAGTCTCCAAAATTGACAATATGAGAGGCCATTGAGATGGCTCGACATACGCTTGAAGGAACTTAACTCCTTTTGTGGTTTTCACTCGAATGTACAAAGTAATAGTTTTGTGAAATACTAAGAGGTGTTGAGTTCGATTCATAATGGTCATTTACATAAATTACTTTCCTTAACATCCAAATGACTAGGATCAAACAATAATTGAGATGCGCGCAAACTAGCTCAGACAGTCGTGGATATTAAAACCTGGAATTATTAATACGGGCTTTACTAGAATTATTAATACGGAAGGGCAGTAAAATGATAATTGAGTATTGTGAACGTGGGTCTGATACCCATGTTCGCAAATTGGTCACATTTCCAAAGAAGGTATAAGGGAAGACAGAAAGCTGTGACCATAGTCCATACCTACTTTTTCATTTAATATATGGGTGGGGGCTGTGGAAAAGTAGGCAGAAGGGAGGGTGGGAAAGCCCTCATGGCATGGTGCATGACTTAGTAATTAACAGATTACGGGTTCAAATCCCCCGCCCTAAATAATGTTGAATTCAGAAAACACATCAATGCAAAATGAAGCTCAGTAGGAGGGGTTCCTTTAGTTAGCATTTTCAACTTGGCTACAACACATGTAACCATCATGGGGTGACCTACCGGTCAAAACTCAAAAAATCTTTGGAAAACTAGGAGGTGATGAGTTCAATCCATGGTGAACACTTACCTAGAAATTAATTTCCTACGAATTTTCTTGACATTCAAATGTTGTAAGGATAGACAGTATGTCTCGTGACATTAGTCGAGGTGCGCGCAAGTTGGCCTGGACAGTCACAAATATCAAGAAGTTTTGCTACACCACGTGTACTTCAAATCAAAGACAGAAGTAAGATAGTGTTGTTGAAAATTGAAATCCCTCATTCTTGAACAAAGAAGGAACAGTCACAGAGTTGCAAAAAAAGTCCTAATGTCGTTTCAAGTTATAAAATTGCATTAAGACCAATTAAGTGTACATATTAAACCATGCACGTTTATGAGTTTTAGCATACTACCTCAGTCAAAACAAAAGTAAATTACATACCATAGTAGCAGAGTATGTTTAGGAATCACCAGCCATACTTGGCTTGTGTTTCAGCCTTTGTAAGAAGACCCCTCGAACGCCTCTCCGCTAATTCCATCTCTTTCTGCTTCATATCATGATACAACGAAGTAATTTGGTGCTTTCTCTTGTGCAACTTTGAGGGTTTTCCTTTGGTCGATGAGGCAGGCTACAGAAATGGAGATGTTGAAAAACATATCAGAGCAATGGAGAAATCAAAAAAATATATGAAATGTAGGACATCAATAGGCGACATAAAACTCTCATATTTAGTCATCATCATTAGGTTGATACAATTTTTATTTTACAGCAAAAGCACTTGAATACAAATTTCAGCTCTAATAACTATTTGATTACGATTAGAAATTATCCTTAGATGAAAACATTGAACTCTTTTTTTGTTTTTTTTTTTTAATCGGAAAATCGGAGTTTCGCTCCACAATATTCGAGGTAATCACGCCTGTCCCTAGGCCAGGCACTAATAGACATCGAAGGAATGAAGACACGGGTAATGTCTACAAATTAATGTCACAAGTAAGTTTCGAACCTAAGACCTTGAGGAGAGTACACCTTCAAAACTCAAGCCTTCAACCACCGCAGTGACCGCGCACCACCCAGTGGGGACTATGAAAACATTAAACTGATGTACACAGACTTCAAAAACCAAGATTATGAACTGCTCAACCTCTCAAACATCTTGACCCATCTACGCATTTTAACACTTCCAAAGCCTCACAAACTGAAGTACTCAATGACTTGTATGTAGTTCAAGTTCAACATACAACATCCAAATTCTAAAGATTCGTGATTCAACATCCTAAAATCTTCATTCATTTCTTTAGGAAACTAATTAGATGGAAAAAAAATTACGGAGGAAAGCCAATTCCCAACCCAAATAAGAGTACAGAAATCTCTTCCAATTGCCACAACTAGAGACACTACAGTCCACCTCCAAAATTATTTTCTCAGTTGAAAGTGGCAACGGTACCAGATTATAGTTAAGACCCTTGAAGAGGTTTTTTTAATATCGCCAGTGTCCAAGCCAGTTTACGAACAACTCGACTATTCTCATGAACAATTGCCTGAACCTACAATATTTGGTTGCCAAGGACATTCGTAAGAAATTAATTCTTAAATAGGTGACTACCATGAATTGAACCCCTAAAAGCCCTCTTGACCACTATGACTATGAGTGACACTTATGACTTATCCTTGCAGCTCTCTCATGAAAAGTCTAGCTATGAGAAGTTTTGATTGAGAAAACTCAATGAAGAGCATCAACACAAAAGACAAAATTCAGAGATGCATCAACGACTCCTCAATTTTCCTACATAGAACACACCAGTTGAGAGAAATTAAGATAGACAGCATAATTTCTTTAATTCTGCCGTAGGTATTTAACCTTTAATATGCGAAAATCCACAAGAAAACTTTGACTTACTTAGGAGCCTCAAAATTCCATATTGTTTTGATATAAAGAGGATTGCGAGGAGTGTTATGGATGACGATTATGGCATCGGCGACATGGCCATAAAAACTATTGTTTTCAAGCTTTGAAACCTTCACACCTTCCCTGTCATTTGGGGGGCAACGAGTACTTGAGAGAATGCCGTAATTTAACCACCTCCAAATCTGCAAGGTTCTATTGTTCCTTTGAAAGCCAAAAAGAAAGATTGAACTCGCTACAACCTCCCCCTCCCAAAACAAAAGCTCCATTTTGAAAGGGTGGCAAGGAGTTTATTAATTTTCACAATTTTGGTAACCTCCTCACCCTCAAATATATTCTCCCTCTCCAAAGTCGGCAAGATGGTAACAGATCACTAAGTTCTGTTAATTTCAAAGCAATCACCATCTACGAAGGTGTGTCCTCTAGAACAAATTTTCAGAGCTCAAGTGTACTTGAAAAGAAATGCTCTTTCAACCATGCTTTCATACACTATTTTGCATCAAGACAGTCTTGAGAGCAAACAAATATTTTTTTCAAGCCAAGGACTCTATAGTAAGGATAATTCAAACAAAGAAAGCTTCAAACCTCCACTTTTGTATCTTTTCTCTTCATTATTATTTTTTTTTATATCCATGATTGTCCAGGTCAGCTTGCGCGCACCTCGACTATTGTCAAGAAACATACTGTCTGATATTACAACATTTGGATGTCAAGGAAACTTGTAAGAAATTAATTCCTAGGTAGGTGGTTACCATGATAAACCTATCACCTCTTAAGTTCCCAATACTCTCTTGTCCACTAAGCCACTCCATGAAAATCTTAAAATTACTCTCGAGCCAAAGAAAAGCTCTTGATAAAATAAGCAAAAACCATCATCGATTGGCATAGTGGTTAAGAGGGGGCTTGAAGAACAAAAAAATTATGAATTCAATTCATGGTGATCACCTACCTATAAATTAATTTTCTACAGGTTTCCTTGACATCCAAATGTTGTAGGATCAAGTGGGTTGTTCAGCGAAAATAATCAAGGTGCGTGTAAGTTGACCTGGACACTCACGAATATCTAAAAAGAGAAGATAAGCCAGATTTATCTTTTCATTCCTTTTGAAGGTGCTCCATCCAAAATGTAAGTAAGCAGATATTCGGCAATAAGTTGCCCATCAAAATGAGGAAAGAATAAAGGTCCATAACTGAAAGTCACAAATAGCAACAGATTAAGGAAGGGGCCAGTCAAGGGAGTTCTCCTTTGATTCTATCTTGAGTGTTGATATCACCTAATATGAGCTGCCACAACAATATCTTAAGTCTTTTTGGGTATTTACCTTACTGTAATGATTCTATTCCAATCATACATGCCGATTGGAGAAAACGAATAACTCCGGTTAACTTTTTGAAGGATTTCACTATGTATTTCACTTATCATAAAAAATTTCTTTTTATACTACGAGGTTTAAAACGCATGTACCTCAGATAGGTCGCCCTCTTCACCCTCACCATGATATTTGAATCTATAACTCAAGATATTTATGCAATAAAAGCTCTATGGAGTGGTGATTTTACTATCATAGCACCACATAACATATTTTTTGGATAAGAAGCACCACATAACATAAATATCCAGTGCTGTAAAATTTACTCTAATCATTCATTAAATGGTATTATTTTTTCTTTAATACTAACAACCATGGCAAGCAAAAAAATATCATTAAACCAAGGTCGTGTTGCTGATGTAAAATCCAAAAAATACTCAAAGATAAACTATGTTATAATTATATTCACCAGAAAATATCCTTGTATAGTTGTATGCCTAATGGTTTACCTGGTAAGAAGGACCAAAAGCAATTCCAGTTGCCTTGACCTGATCCTGCCTCGGCCGGTTTTTAATCAAATCATCCTGCTTCACCTCAATTATTTCTGACGGAATTTCATTTCTTCTTCTCTTCTCAGGTATTCTAACAGCACTCGCATCATCCACCATTGCAGCCCGACCGGCTGGGTCACTACCATACTGTATGTGATCGCCATAGTTACCATAATTCTCATAACCTCCATAGTCTCCAGCGTTACTTGCACTAGAGACAGACTGTGCCTCACCAACCACATTTTGATCAACGCTATAGTCGTAATTCCCATAACTATCATAGCTTGCATAATTCCACGCATTCTGTTCTGTACCAAAACTGTGAATTGCAGCATTATCATAGTTCTCCCTATGACTACCAACATTCTGCTCAACACCTGAACTATAATTTACGTAACTGTGGTAATTTTCAGCATCATGATCAACTTCTTGAGTGATACCTGAATCATTCGCAGCTTTAGAATCATCAGAAGACGAGACCGGTACATCTGTCTCGAGAATCGACCTTCGCCCAGAGCCTGAGCTCGAAATAACTCCTAACACTGCTGAATGCCTCGGCGCTGGAATGCTCGACAAGAACGACGTCACAGAAGGTGTCTGAAACGAGGATTGGGCTGCTTTCCGACGCCTTATTTCCTTTTCTTCTTCTTCATCGTCGTCGTCATCCTCATCTTCACCAAATTTCAGCAAAGACGAATTAACAGGCGGCTTAAATAACACGACTCTTTTTGGTTGGGACTCCGAGGACGGTGGATTTAATTTAGGTTTCTGCAATTTCTGCGAATTAGGTCGTGGAAGGGAAGCAAACACAGATTCCGATTTCGTGAGATTCACATCAGCATCAGCATCACCGTCAGATCGAGAACTCGTAGGGTTTCCCTTGGGCGGTGGAAGGAAAGAGAATAGAGAGGAAGGTTTAACTGAATCGGCACCTGATTTCGACGCTGATAGCGAATCTTCTCCTTCCTGTACGTCTTCGTTCTCGTCGTGTTCAAAGAAAGCGGCTGGCAGAGAAGGCTTGGAGGAGTGATTGGGTTGAGGAAGGGATTGGAAGAGGGAGGAAGATTTGGGCGGGGGAAGAGAGGAAAAGAAAGATGAGGTTCTGGAGGAGGAAGGTGCAGGTTCCGATACGTCAGATCTGTGAGGCGCGCCAACAGACGACGGTGGCTGTGGCGGCGGCAGTTGTTGTTGGTGGTGTTCTTCGTCGTCGTCGTCGGAGGAGGAGGCGTAGTTAGCTAACAGTGAATCCATGAGAGGGCCAGAAAGTGGGAGAGATGGAGAGAGAGGTTTTGGAAGTTGGGAAACCGATAATGGTTCGCTGGTTCACGACCCGACTTTTTTTTTTTTTAAACTTAAATATATATATATATATATATATATGTATATATATATATATATATATTTGGAAAAATTGT
>JBBMKA010000009.1:11573420-11594068 GCA_037833695.1 Sechiopsis laciniata | reverse complement strand
TATATATATTTGGAAAAATTGTCTAAATTGTGATAGAGAAAAATTCATTTTGCCAACAATACGAGTTCAGCATCAATGTACATTCAATAATTAGAAAGTCATAGATTCAAATCTAAACACTCTAAATTGTTGTAATCTCAAAAAACAAAAACAAAAAAATCATAAATTTTAAGAGCAAAACTTACCATCTAATTGAGATAAGTATAGTTTGTATACTTACCCCCAAAGAATCAGATCTTCAAATTTGATTTGACTAAAAGAAAGAAAAATGCTAGATTAAAGTATTGTTTTAACATCATCTTACATAATTTTAAAAATAAATAAACAAAAAGATGTGACTCATTTGATAATAAATATATACATCATATTTACCAACAAGTAGCTAAGTTTCACTCAATTTTCAATTTTATCCATTAAAAAGTTAAAATTGATAATTTTTTTCTTCTAAAGAATATGCAGTTTTATTTGACAATGTTGCAAGTGTCGTGAAAATTTCAATGAAAAATTTCACATGTTCTACAACATTTTCGTGTAAAGCAATGTATTCTTTTAACAAAATAATAATAATAATAATTAAATGAAAAAAAAATTAAGACAACTTTATCTTTATGAATTTCTCAATTTTAATTTAAAAGGATTAATTGCAAATACTAATCCTTAAAAAAAAAAAGCAAATAGTTGTTAAATCTTAAGAAGAAAATTGATTAAATTAAAAGTTAAGAGACTTAAAAATGATAATTAAATTAATTTTAAATTGAGAATAATTTAGGTGATGCCTTGACATCACCTAAATTGTGAAGTCCACTTATATGGCTCAATGAAAACCATACTTTAATTTTCTTTAAATTTATTTTTCTATTTTTTTAAGTTAGAGTACAAGATGAGATTCTCATTAAGTCACATGGGTAGACTTCACAATTTAAGTTATATCGAAACATCACCCAAATTGCTCTCTTTTAAATTTTAATATATGAATGATGAGTTCAGATTCTTAATATCAATTTCACAATCATGAATTTCATCTCTCCTAAAGCATTAGACTTCTGTTTTTTTTTTTTATATTCACAAGCTTAGCACGCAATAGTTATAAACACGACACATTCAGACACTTGAGATGCAAAATAATTCTTTACACCTACATCCATTCAAATAGTAGTTTATAAAGGGCAAAGAATGTTGTTCCAACCAACTCTTCATAATCACATTACTCCACATTTTTCGTAATTGACAGCATTTTGTTGTTGATCCTACAAAATACTGATCAAAATGTTGAACCGTTGTATCCGAAATACGATGCCTGGAAATGACGACGATGAATGTGTTAATCATCAGGCTATACATATAGAAAAATGTTACATTACAAACATATCACAGTTGATGTCATACAAAATCTGGTAGAATGGAAGAATGGAAGAAATTGTTTATCTTATGTACAATGTTACATATCAAACTATATAACTGCAGATGAGAGGGGTGGAGAGGAAGGAAGAAACTAACTCAAACCCAGAATTGGGATTTACTAAACCATCATAAGTTGGCTATGGTGAAGAGGGTGTTAGGGAACCAAAAAAATGTGTTCCATCCATGATGACGACCTATCTATAAATTAATTCCTATGAATTTCTTTGACAAGCTCGGAATGAATTGGTCTTTTATGAGGAAAAGCTCTAAAGGGGTGTTTGATGGACTCTGTAACTGTTTTAGCTATTACATAGTTTGATGGACTCTGTAACTGTTTTAGCTATTACATGGTTTGATGGACTCTGTAACTGTTTTAGCTATTACATGGGCCTAATTTATTCCACCATTTAAGGACTATAGCCTTTCTAATCTTTGTCTGATTGACAAAGTTTTTTGTAACTTTTTTTGTTCCAGCTCTTTGTGTAACTTTTCATATATCAATTAAAGTTATCTGTTTCTCATCAAAAAGAAATATATGAATTTCTTTGACAACTAGATATTGTGAAGTCACATGGTTTGTCCAGTGAAATTAATCGAGGTGCACATAAGCTGATCAGACACTCGCGTGTGGAGCTCAACATGTGCGCCACTAGCATGATTCGAGAGAAAATGATTTTGTAAGCATTCAAACACATGTCTCTTACCTTGATACCGTGATAAACTACCACTAATCTCTGCTATTTAACCTTCTGAACACTTAAAAAAAGGACGAGAAAACTTGCCTGAACGTCAGAAAATTTGACATAGAAACGGGAGCTATCAATATGGAGCTTAGTCTGAATAATCTCAGCAATTGTTGAGCTAAGTTTTCCATTCACGCTTGGTCCAAGGCCTCCGATAGAGATCAATTCCGCATACGCAGCTGGTTCTTCCGTGCCAGCAAATACGATCGGCGTGCTACCATTCAGCAAGATCATCACATACTGAACAATTCAAGAAGAAAAATGTAAGTTCCTGCACTTGCAATAGCACAAATAATATGATCCTTAGTCATCCATTAGTTAATAGTTAATACTCATTAAATAAAAACTTATATTGAATTGACTCGGTTGATTGAGGAACCTTATAATAGAGCTAGACTCTAAGCATCGTGGACTAACTTAATGGTTAAGAGGGTCTTGAGAAATTAAGAGGTGACATGTTGAATCTATGATGGTCACTTACCTTCAAATTAATTTACTATGAAATTTGCTTGACATCCCATAATTGAGATGTACACAAGCTGGCCCAGACAATAATAGATATAACAAAAAAAAAAAGAAAAAAAGAGCAACTTATCATCATATAACCATCCTGGGTTTGAGTTGGTCTATTGGTCTTGTGGTCAAGGGAGTATTAAGAAACCAAAAAGTTATGTATTTAACTCATGGTGGTAAGCTACCTAAAAATTAATTTACTATCAATTCCCTTGACAATCAGATGTTATAGGATACAACGGTTTGTCAAGTGAAAATAGTAGAGGCGTGTCTAAGTTGACCCGAAATTTAAAAAAAAAAGCTCATCAGAACTTCTTCGATCAACAAAGGAAAAACTACATTCAAGTCGGCGATCAATCTAGCAATGGGAAATCTCAACTCAACAACTTGAAATTGTTAGGATCTCACAACTGTCGCATATTGAAAAGGTAGAGAGTCCTACAAACATTTATAAGAGATATGAGATATTTCGTTCATTTGTCAATTAATTTTGAGATGGAACCCCTTATTCTCTAATAGAAATGACCTACACGTTCTCAGAGTAATTTCGTCGAACACCATGTGGGCATGTCCAGAACTGACACAAAAACATACCCAACACAACAAGGGGCTGATGTTTAACAAGTAATAGAGAGTTGTGAATAAGGAACAGAGAACTTAACAGATTCGGGCTTCCCAAGAATTTTGGAAACCGCTTTGGATGCGTCCTTGAGGGTGTCAGCGGCCACGACGGAATCAACCGGGACATTGGTGAACAGATTCAAAGTCGGCATCGTTACGCTGATGCTGCTAGTGGGGATGGCTCGATTTAGCTTGAAGGTTCTTCTAATGGCGGAGCTATGGCTTTTGTTCAGTGTATATATGAAGCTTTACAGAGAAAGGACATTCATTACAGCACGCGAGCAGTATTGCAGATAAGATTCCGTACAGTCACCAGAAAAATGAGAAGAAAAACTTGAAGGTGCCAACTAATTAAAAATCGAAAGTTGTAATAAAAAATTTATTTATATTTAATATTTTTTTTTGTAAATTTTTCGTAGATTTATAATGAATAGTTAAAAAAATAATGAATAAGTTATAAATTAATTTTTTTTAATGATTATAATTTAATTATTAAAAATGAGTGGTTATAAATAAAAAGTTATTTTGAATAGTTACACAAATTTGTTTTGAAGTAATTTTTCAATGAAGAGTTAGTAATTACTCAATCTAAATCCTCTTTACCTTTTTTATTTGATATTCGGGACTATTCAAACTAATTTTCGCGCACTTCTGCTAATGAAATCCTCCTTATCTTGATATTGACATTTGACATGTTGAAATTTTTTACACACAAAAGTATAAAGTGCTTATACATGTGTAGATCATTGGGTAACTAAAGGAAGAGTAATATAGGGGTAGATAATAGTGATCTTGATCCTTTTGGATTTTTCTTATTCTTTAACTCTATAAATTGTGGGAAATCTAAATTCGAGTTGTGGAATGAAATCAAAATAGTTTAGATGAATAATGACTAAATTAAACTTTTGAAAATAGATACTAAATTTAAACCTATCTTAAAATCAAAACTAAAATTTATAATTTATATGGTTAAAAAAACCCATATTATAAAATAAACAAGAAATTCTACCGATTATACCCTTTCACCATCTCCCGCGGCCCCAGTTGTTGGCGCCATTTTGTCTGAAAATCGACAAAATTACCCTAATATTTCTTCATCGTTGATAATCGAACACTGTGAACAAGTTATTTCTCCAGCTCTTCGCATTTGTTAATCTTCGTGGAATCGTTCTTCTCATCCCCGTTTATATCTCCCCAATCAATTTCATCCCGTTGTAGTTTAAGATGGATTCTTCAGGGGAGGATTGCTCATCCGATACTCTAGGGTTTATGGAGCTTGCAATTCATCAGGTGAGTAGTTTTCCTGTACGAATCTGGTGAATTTTAGTCTCATAATTGTCAAAAACAACACATTCATACCCAAAATGTATTTACTTCAATTACTTTCTAGGATGTTGCATAGGGCACGAGAGATTGAGACGTATGGCTATGCGCACGAAGAATTTTTTTTTGTTATTGGGTTTTCACTTTTCGATGAACGGTTCTTATGATTGATGGTCTCAATCTTTACTCTTCAATGTCACTGAGATACTGCAATACTCTTGTTTGTCAAACGTCTTGATTTTCTGTTCTGATTTTATTTGAAATACTTGCCAATAGCTTCCGGCTCATTTTTTGTTGCTGTTGAAACCGGGAAATCGGAGCTTCGCTCTATTATACTCGGGTTAACCACGCTTATCTCTGGGCTCATGCACCGGGAGACATCGAAGGAATGAAGACACATGAGGTGTCTATACAAATTAATGTCATAGTGAGTCTCGAACCTGAGACCTTGAGGATTTTACACCTTCAAACCTCAAAGTCTTCGACCACCGCACTTGGGGACTGAATAGCTTCAGGCTCATTGGAATTTTCATTTACTGAATGAATACCTGACAGTAGCTAGTTGAAATATTTTGATGGTATTTTTTATTCCTGGGTAGACATTTTCTATAAAATAAAATATTCTATTGATGCGTAACTTCCGTTCTGACCTCCTTGAATTATTGGAATTTTTTAATCATATACTTTCGTGAAGGTTGGGATCATGGGAATGGAAAAATAATACGTGGGGGTTGAGGAAAATGGAGGCTGAAACGAAATTCAAGGAGTAGACTAAGTTTGGCAAAACAGTATTGTTGGAGTATTTGGCTTAAACGCAATAGAAGAACGTTTCGAGATAAAGATACTAACCCTACTTTTTTTTTAATTAATTGTAATTATGGCTGTATCTTGGTTGAAACGTTTCCCACTTTCTGTTGATTATATTTACTCATCCCTCCTCTTTAATTGGGGTGATCTCTTGGAAGGTGCCCTAGGCTTTTCTACTCTTGTAATTTTACCGATCAATGAAATTGTTTCTTATAAAAAAAAAAAACTGTAAAATTGTGGTAGAGGAGTGCGTCCATATCAGTTTTGGAACTGAAATTAGACGGTTCATCATGTATTTTTTTGTTCAGCTGTTGTTGTCTGTCTTTGGATGGGATTGCTTGTTTTGTTTCAACTAAAGCTTCATATATAGACCCATTAGATTCTCATCAAATTGTAATGTTTGTTTTAATGATGTCAAATTTATTTATCTCTATAGTAACTCATTACTTTGCCACGTCGTGGCAGGCCAAGCACGCACTCAACAGCCTTGAAGTGCCTGTGGGGTAAGCTATTGACTTTTTTTACCATTCTTGCTGGCAAGACCTGCTGTATTGCGAAATGGATTTACTATTCTGGTGTTTTTTCGAGAGGATGTATAACATGCATTAACGTTCCAATTCGTTGGCCAGGTTGAAATTGCTCTTTGCTCAATTTTGGTCTTTGTTTTTGTTTAACTACACCTTAAGGGCAAAAAGTGTTTTAGGGGCGGTAATGATAGGAAGGAAATTATGGATACTATTTCGTATAAAAAAAAAAAAAAGAAATTATGGATACTATAACCGTATATTTGTAATTAGGAGGGAGTTAGAGATGATATTTGGTTATAAATAGAGAGGGTGGAAAACGAGGAATGGAAGCATTCATTCAATGGGTTTAGTATAGGACTCGAGTGAGACCAAATACTTGGTTATATAGTTCTGTTATCCGTACATTTCAGACATTTGGGTTCTATCATCATGCAACCCATGGTTGAAATTAAGTTCAAAATGATTAATCATGCTTTTACTTAAATTCTTTGTTTCTTCCTCTTGTGTAATCATCTTGTCCTAAACCTGTAGTTGTTTATGAAAGCATTGCTTATTTGAGGTTATGATGTTCTTGTTGTTCAGCTGTGTGATTGTTGAAGATGGGATGGTCATTGCCACTGGAAGAAACCGCACTACTGAGACCAGAAATGTAAGTTCAATGTTATTTAGTGGTTGATGTCAATTCAAGGCAGCTGTTAGTTTTTTTGACCCATTCCTTCATATATTTTTTTGTTCAGCTGTTCTGTGTAAGTGAGTATGCTAGCTGACATACATGTCTTAGCATTGGATGAATCGTGAAACTAGTACTTCTCTATGAACTACCCAGAATAGGGATATCTCCTTATTAATTGGAAAAATAACTTGTGTTAAAAGCAAAGGGAGCAAGGCACCATCCATACCAATGTCTTAAACAAAGTCACTTATTTGAAAAGAGACTACTGCTCAAGAGATACAAAACTTCTTAAAGGAGTTGAATCTTTTTGAGGCCTCAAAATTGGATTGCTTACTTAAGATATTAAGATTCCTACAAGATTTCTATGCTAAATGTTGAAGCCATTTTTGTGTGAGATTAGTCAATATACGCATAAGCTAATCAGCTCTACCCATTAAAAAAAAGAATTACAATGTTAATCCTGCTTGTTTAGTTAAGATTTGAAGGAAGCGTACGTGAGAATTTCCATTACTCCAAGTTTCCTTTAAAATTGTGGTGGCATGCTCTGTTGGCTTGCTTTGCATATAATTTTATAAGCTTTCTTCTGTACATTTTTCTTTTCATATCATAATAGGCTACCAGGCACGCAGAAATGGAAGCTATTGACAACCTGATTGAGGCATGGCAGAGGGATGGACATTCAACTTCAGAAGTTGCTGATAAATTCTCGAAGTGCAAACTTTATGTTACCTGTGAACCATGCATTATGTGTGCTTCTGCCCTATCGATACTTGGTACGTTTTCTTTTGTTTTCTTTTCTCGTTTCTCCATGCAGAGCTAACTGTTTGTCCTTAGGGTTATAGGTGATAGTTAACTTTCACATACTTCTGGATATGGTTGATTCATTTCTATTGGATCTCCTGTTTTAGGTATAAAGGAAGTATATTATGGTTGTGCAAATGATAAATTTGGTGGATGTGGATCTGTATTGTCACTTCACTTAGGTAGCCAGGAGGCACATACCAGGTTCATTTCTTTTACCAATATCAGATTTTAGTTTAGGGGGCGATGAACTTTGGTCTCCTCGAGCACATTGCTGCTGTTAATTGCGCACTTTTCCAAATATACACCTGCTATGAAATCTCAGGACAATTAACAAAATCAAATTGAGCTAGTAACCAACTTTGTTGGAAAAGGGTAAGGGGATAATACGTGATTAAGAAGAGAAGGATGTTAAGCAAATATTTTTGTCATAGGGGAGCTACTCAATGCTACAACAAGTGCACAAGCAACACGACAGATACCTTGCTTTTGAGTTTGATTGTTGGAAAAGGGTAATGTGGATTAAGTGATTAAGAAGAGTAGGATGTTAAGCGTAGACCATCAAGTAACTGAGATGTAAGCATGAGAGTGTTGTGGGGTCTTAGAGTATACTTTGTATGGCGAAAGGTAGATTTTTGGTGGGGACCTAAAATATTGGGATATTACTATGAACTCTCTAAATTTCCTAGATATATCACTTTGGTTGTATTACTAAGAATTCTCTATCACAATAGTTGTCATGTCATGAGTTAGAAATCATTTACTAGGCTGCTGCTAAGCAACCCTGGAAAGCTAACCACCCTGAGTTGACCTATGCGAGCCATGTAGATAATAAAGAGCTTGGAGAGAATGGTTCTAAACCATGATGGTCACCTTGGTAGAATTTAATATTCTACAAGTTATGTTGACAACCATGTAATTGTAGTAGGTTAGGTGGTTGTCCTATGAGAATAGTGCACAACCTTACCCATTCTTTCTAGTCTTTATTAATTTTTACATTAATCACCAATCAACCCAACCAAAAGCTTATGCCTTATGCTGATGGGTTGGAGTAAATATAATTATATCAACCAACATTCTTCTCACTTGTAGGCTTGGAAATTTGAGAAATACCTTATAACTGGTATTTGGGGAGGAAAACGACCCGACAAGAACTTGAACTCAGGACCTTCTACTCTAATACCATATTGAATTATGTTAATTCACCAATCAACCCAAAAGCTTAAACTAATGGGTTAAGGTTAATTTAATTATATCAACCAACAATTTTCTTTGTAATTGCACAAGTCTCCTTAATTTGTTATGATAGTGGCAACGAGCAAGGAAGGGGATTCAAATGCACGGCAGGAATAATGGCATCAGAAGCAGTTGCCCTTTTTCGAAGTTTTTACGAACAGGGAAATCCCAATGGTATGTGAAACTATTTTGATAACCTGATCTGCATGATTTTCTCATCTGTTGCACATTGTTTGCATCTTTCAAAGAGACCCACTTATTTTGTTGGTGCAATCTATTAGTCAGATTTTGTCTTTTGGATCAAGAGCCTATGAAAAAATGTATTGCATCATTGAGGTTTGATTGATAGTGGTGGTGTTCTGTTGCAGCACCAAAACCTCACAGGTCCATTGTTCATCACCAATCTGATCAATGAGAGGCTGATGAAATGAGGTTACCTTTTGTTATGACACCGTTCCTGTCGAAACCGACATTAGTGACGATGAGAGCTTTCGAAGCCGGTCAACGCGTAGGGATGAATTTCAACCCCCATTTAGTTTTGAGAGTCAACAAATTGTATTGATTTGAACAATTTGCTTGAGGTTGGAATTGCTTCAATGTTGAGAACAAATTTGATGATTAAATGGCATCCAGTGTTCAAGAAATTTTGGATGAGGTCTCTTCTAAAGATTTTTATAATGGAATTGATGTATCTCAATAGGAAACACATGATTAGTCAGTCAACTAAATGAAGTTACAGTCATATATGAACCTGGTTTAACAGTAAGTTAAGAATTCATTTGTTTATCGAAAAGGTTGATGACATGTTAACTTGATTGATTGGTTGTAATTCAATTTAATTTCACGCTCACGAGTTTGATCATGAAAATCGATATTTGATTGTATCCTCAAATATTGGGTTTGTGATTACTCACCCCCATTTGAACTAAAAGAATAACTAAGAAAAAGAGGTGATTTGTTTGACACAACTTAAATATCCATAAATTGATCGTGATCATAAAAATATATCATTACGAGTTACTTTGACTGTCTCTTAGTTAAGAGATCTATAGATCAACAACTTTGAATGATTTTTCCTTTGATTTGAACTTTGATTTAACCCATCTATAAGCTAATATGATGGGTTGACCTGATGGTCAAATATGACATAAAAAGATGTTATGTGTTTAATTCATAATGATCACTTATCTAGGATATAGTTTTTACACGTTCTCTCGACATCTAGCCTTTTATATTTGATAGATAAAATTTTTCTCAATCACATATCTAGCTTTACACCTTTTTCTTGATCTTACAATCTTAAATCTTAAATAAAATTTTTTATTTATTAATAAAAGAGATACATAACTTTTTATTCAATCCTATAAAGAAATTTCACTTTTTTAGTTCAATAAGAATAATTAAATTTCTAACCTTTAATTATATCGATTAAAGATATCATGCCATGAAGTTACTATGAAGGAACTTTTTTATTTTGTTGATTTTCTTTTGAATTCAACAATATTTGAAGATTGAGATATTCGAACTTCTAATATCTTAATTTGTATTATTAGAGCATAGTTTTTATTTTGTTAGTTTTAGTTTCAATGAATCATATTTCCCAATTTTCATAGGCTATGTCCACCCGTACAAAAACCAAGAAATTATAGCTGTCAAATCCACACAATCATCAATTCCTATTAATTCTGCCTTTTTATTTTCCTTGTAACACTTTTATTTTACAATCCAAACTAATGTAATATGCAAATGAGTGATCTACAAAGGAAAAATTAATACTGGTTTCTATTCTAATGATCTTCAAATTTGAGTGCAAACAAAAACACGGGCGTTGTCTTTTCTGTAATATAAAAGAAAAAAGGGGTAATAAAAACGCATAAATTTTTGAAATAGATGAATCTCGGATTCTGAGTGATTAGAAGCAGAAGAGAAAACATTCTTCACAACTGGGTTTGATCATTTTTGAAGAACTGGTTGATTGCACGCTTCTTTTGGTTAGTTTAATCTTTCCCTTTCTACTTTAAGATTCGAGAACAAAACGTAGCATGATCTTGTTCAACTTTTATTGCCCTTTCCAATTGCAGATTGCTTTTGCTCAAACTTCATTTGTTGTTGTATGGATTGTTTAGCAGTATTTGAGAGTATTTAAGTTACCAATTTAACAGAGATTGTTGTAAAATGCCC
This sequence comes from Sechiopsis laciniata, assembly GCA_037833695.1. NCBI lineage: Eukaryota > Viridiplantae > Streptophyta > Magnoliopsida > Cucurbitales > Cucurbitaceae > Sechiopsis > Sechiopsis laciniata. Next base: position 11,583,242 of record JBBMKA010000009.1, on the reverse strand, counting down.
TGTTATGATAGATTCTTTTTTGGTGTGGTTTGTGGTTGTCGACGGAAACTTGAGAATAACATGCCGCACTTTACTTTTTTCTTCCCTGGGTTAGGATTTATGCTAAATGGTTCTATGTGAGGATGATGTAAATTTGCACAATATTTGTTTTCCTAGTTGCTTGGTGATGTGAAGTTGGATGGACGGTTATTGTTTATTGAGTATGAAAATTTAGGGTTAAACCACCATGGGTAGTCTAATGGTCGAAAGGATCTTAAGAAGAAAAAAAAAGTTATGGGTTCAATCTATGACAGGTTTTCTTAGCATCTTTGTAGGGTCAGACGGTATGTCGCTTGAGAATAGTTGAAGTGCGTGTCGGCAGACGCGGACACTCACAGATGTAAGAAAAAAATTAGGGTTAAATGGTTTGGAGTTGGGAAGAATAGGGACGGAATAGACAGATTTTTGGTGAGTTCCATGGTGAGTCCGTGTGTTTTTTATTTGCCATCGTGTTATTGGTATGTTAGTTTGTAGGGCTTCCAATCAGAAGGTAGATTGACACGGCAATGGAGTTATAATTCGTTTTTTTCTTCTTTTGCAAGAAACTTAAGAAATCTTTGAAACCCTGTTGATGAATTATACATTTATATGCAATCTACAGTTTTCTCAAGGGAGGCATGCTGTCTCTTGTCTGTTCGAGAGAATATTCTGATGCTATATAATGATCGGATATGCTCCATAGCTCTATCAAATCTTATTTAGGTCTACGTAGTATCTTATGATGTGCTTGCTCTTGAAATTCACAGATGTGCACTCATTGTGATGAGTTCTCTCGTGATGGCGGTAGAAAAGATGGACCAATCATAGAGGAAGAGAAGAACGATGGAGTCTCGCGTTGCTTAAATTTTCCAAGGGCCTATTCCCAGATATCAACTGTTACTACTATGCCTGAAAGTTCAAAGTCTAATCTAGTATATAGGAGAAGGAAACTGCGAGCCAATTCTGATTCTAGGTTGTTGGCTAATGGGACAGATTGTATTTCTTTGGTTAGTTGCGATGGTCATTTGGTAAAAGACAAAGAGCACGCTGCAGCTTCTCGACATAACCATGAGAGTGAAATTGTTGGAAATGTTGTCCCTCCTCGTTACGATGGAAAAACTCGAGTTTCGGAAGTAGAATCAGTCAATGGTTGTGCCATTGGGGAGGGACATGGTTCTGACCAAACACTTAATAACAACCTGCAAAAAAGTTCGGAGGTTGATAGCATAAATGATAGCTGCTCCTCATCAAAGTCAAACATGGAACTTGTTTCAACTTCCTTGAAGGTTGTAGTGGATGACACAGGTGAGTGCTCCTCTTCTAGTATTCGAGTTATGGAGGATATGGCCACAGATATCTCGGGAAGAGATTTATGCATCACTATCCTTAGAAGCAATGGGTTTCTGTCTTCTATGGCTCATGCTCATGAGGAAGAAGGTGATTTTAGAAGTGACAATAATTTTTTTCGATTGTGCAAAACTTGTGGCTCTTCGGAATCAGCATTGAAGATGTTAATTTGTGATAATTGTGAAGATGCATTTCACGTTGTCTCATGTGGCAATCATCGCATGAAGAAAGTGTCAAATGATGAGTGGTATTGCAATTCATGTTTGAAGAAGAAACATAAGATTTTGAAGGAAATACTTACAAAGAAATTGGCAAACTCCTTGAATATGTCTAAGGGTGAGTCAAATTCAATAGCATTAATGTTAAACGACACAGAACCTTATACAACTGGCGTTCGAATTGGCAAAGGTTTTCAAGCAGAAGTTCCAGATTGGTCTGGCCCGATTTTTGAGTATGTTATTTTTCTTTGATTATATATTTCTCCTTCATGCAAACGTGAACTATATGGCTTTGTTAGGTACACATTTTCGGGGTAAAGTTGGTTTTGTTTTTAATAATAATAATAATAATAAATTGTGTTGAAAGGTAGAAGTAATTGTTGAACATAGGCCATGACAATCCCTATTAATCATAATGCTTTCATGAAAGTATGGATAATTATAGAGCGGCCTTTTGGGGTCTTATAGAAAATTTAGCTTGAGTGAAATAGGAAAGTTTTAAGAGGCATGGTGAGTTCTTGGCGTGAGGTTTGGTCGATGCCTATTTTTGGACCTTATAACCAAGGATTTTGGTGATTACCCTTTATCTCTCCTTATGAGTTAGAGGCCTTTCACGTTTTTTTAAAACCCAATATTTCATTGAGATAAAAATGAAAGAGAATACAAGAGAACTATAAGGGCATACAAAAAACGGGGAACCCACAAAAAGTGGGAAACCTTATAAAAGTGGTCTCCACAGTTTAAGGAATAATTACAAAAGAACTTAGAAACAACCTAGAGAAAAACGCCCTTCAAAATTTTGCCGATAAGGATTTCAAAAACATTTGCGTCAATAGATTGAATGGCACCTTACTCGAAGAAGTATGTTTTTTGAAAACCTTTTGACTTGGATCAAGCAATGTTGTATCCGAATTGATCGATGAACGAAATCGGGTCTGGGAAGAAGCGAGAAATTCAAACCAATTTGGTTTAGTCAACTCACAAAGGGTTCAAACCATCTAAATATTTTTGGACTAGAACTGGGTCGCCCAATAACAACACGGAATACATTGATCTTGCGATTTTGTCTAAAAAAAATGAGACAACTTATTGAGACCGAAGTCTAAAAAAATTGGAACAAAGGAAATTGCTTCTAGTGTATTAGAAATTCACAGTTGGGATCAATGCAAAAGAATAGGTGTAAAAGTTTTATAAATCCAAAATAAAGAAGAGAGCTTGAAAAACGATGAGAGTCCCAGAGATGCAAAAACCGAGGAGATTTTAGAGATTAAAACTCGATGGTTACGGATGTCGCAGGAGACCGAAACTGATAAAAAAGTTGTAGCAACTGAGTAGTTGAAATCGCCGGATGAAAATGGAACGCAATGGGCTGATCTGACGTTATTGATGTTACCGGCGAAGAAGGAAATTAAGAAAAGGCCTCGATTTTGACCGAGGACCTACACAGGTTGTGGGGTGAAAAGTCAAGCAAAGGCGACGAAGACAGTAATGAACATCAATTCAAGGAGACAACAGTGGTATTGGTGGCTTGAAGGCCAAGAGGTGGAAGAACAACCAACTGAAAATTGATAATAAGACCTTGGGGTCAAGGTGTTTGAAATCTCCGGAGATTATGTTAAGACACCACCAATGGTCATAAAGGTGAAATAACACTTGGGTGAAGAGGCACTTGGTTAAGATACATTGGAGCTTGTTAGGCAATTAACATTAATGAAGTAAAGTAACTAGGCACACTGAGGTATGTAATAGTCTATGTATTTATTATATTAGTAGTCCCAAGTGGTGGTCTTGTTGATAGAGGCTTGGGGTCTCCAAAGTATGCTTTCTTGGAGGTCCTAGGTTCGAAACTCACGAGTGAGCTTAATTGTAAAATTCCTTGTTGTTTCTTGGGTCCAAGCTTTGGGATGGGCGCGGGTGCCCTCGGGTATGTAGTGGAGAAAAGCTCTGGTTCCCGGTTATCAATTTTTTATGTTACTCGAGGGAGGGAGTGTGAAGGGGATATGTCAAGTGTAGATGAGAAGAATAAGTATAGTTCTTGTGGGAGACTAGCCATCTCGAATCGGTGTAAGTTACTCCTATAAAGTGTCCAATTATTATTATATCTCTTTGTTAGGGAAAGCTTACATGCATCCTGGTTCCCCAGAGATTGTGTTCATCTTTTATTTCATACCTTTTTGGTGTAGTTTTTCTTGCGGCCAAGCTAGGCTGAAGAAGAGTTAGTCTCGTTACTTTGCTTTTCTTGTGGTTTAAGTCTATGTTTACCTACCTAAGATACTTCTTTCTGGTGGATTTTATTCTTACATTAGTTAGTAGTTGGAAATTTAGTATTGTGAGATCAGTTGAGGCACGTAGTAGCTTAAGCTATCTTGAACTTGAACCCTCATAGCTATCTCAAGGAGAATGATAAAGATGACAAAAGTATTGATTAGTAGAACCTTTATTTGACATGATACGGAGAAAGTGGGCAACGTTTGGATGCAGCATTTATTTATAAATTTCAGGTCACAATCCTTTTCCTTAAAGCATATATATTTCTCTTTGGCTGATGTAGTGATACTGATGCCATTGGTGAGCCACTGGAAATGGATCCTTCAGAATCTTTTCTAATGCATGTAAGGCATCAACTTGCTTGTGTTAATTTTTATTCAAGTAACAGAGTTTGTAATTCAACGAAAAAAAAAATTGACGTGCCTTTCTATTTCCCAACCAACAAAATAATAGGAGCAGAGTAATAAACCTTGTAGATTGAGCGCTATTGGAAACTGGCTTCAATGTCAACAAGTTATAGATGGAGTGGGTGGTGTTAATGGAGTCATATGTGGCAAGTGGCGCAGGTAAGGAAAATGATGTATTTTATACTGCACTATCTGTGTCTATCTCTCTCTAATTAATGTCTTGTTTTCATTTCAAAGCTTAATATTTGTTCTACATGATCTCAATTGTTCTGACGCGTTCACTTGTTTTTGCTCAACTTTGTTCCATGGAACTTTTCGATCCGAAGCAGTACTTATAAGTTATATAGCAAATATTATTGAGTGCCAAATTGAAGAAGGATTAATATCCTGTTTATTTTTCTTCTTTTACAAAAGATGCAAATAATTGTCTTGTTTTAGGTTATTGTGTTCTTCTCGTAGCTGATTGTTCAAGTTAATTTTTTTTTAAAATGTTTGCAAGGAATCAACTTGATGCTCATGTTATTCAATTTTTTAGCTCAATAACTTAGGGGTGGAGAGATTCAAACACATGACCACTTAGTTATAAGTATATACCTCAATGTCGGTTGAGCTATGCTCTGGTTGACATGTTTGTTTAGTTATGTTCCAAACTTCAAGTTAGGGGATGGATTCCTGATCTACTTCTGTTTTTTCATCATTTTCTTGATTGTTTTTCATGATTTTGAGTCTTTTGTTAATTTTGTGAAAATGCCAAATGGTGAGTTACATTTTTTTCCATTTTAAACCTGGCATGTTAGGGCTCCTCTTTTTGAAGTCCAATCTGATGACTGGGAATGCTTCTGCTCCATTCTCTGGGATCCAGCACATGCTGATTGTGCTGTACCTCAGGTGAAATGACCCAATCTCTATCTTCTTTTTATTTTGTGTCCACAATTCTTCTGCAGATAACATTCTTTTAGAAATTCACATTATTTTCAAGAGCCCATTGTGAATCGCGGATGCTCATCCATATGTTTATTCAATTGTGCGGCAATATGGGCTCCTTAGATCTCAAGATGCCTATGGGAATGGCATTCAAAGACATTTTTTGGTTATGAAACCCATGCGGTTCTAAGATTCCGATTTCACTTATAGTTATAGTATCCGGACATAGTATAATAAAAACCTACATGACAATCAAATATAATAAGGTATGATAACTGTTTCATGAGATTAGTTAAGGTTCCCATCTAAATTTTGCATTCTTGCAAAGATAAAGAAACCTTTAAATTCGCACCAGCATGGAGAATTAGGTAGATGAATAACTTTTTCTTCCATAGGGTAGTTTTTTATTTTCCTTGTAGTTCAATTTTTTTTAGAAACCAAGATTTCATGGTGGGTTAAAATGACAAAGAGGGGTATACATAAACACTATCAAAAGATGGAGCCAAAAACAATGCCTAAAGACCTAACCGGATTAGTTAGATGCTTTGTTAATAAATAGTTGTTATTCCTCTACGAATAGAGGATTTCGGCTTTGGCTATTGTTAATCATAATATCCGAATTCATTTATGAGCCATATTTCTCTCCAAGAGAGCTTTAGGTTCCGTTATACTTTCATGTGCTCTGATCATTTAAGAAATTGCAATGAATATTATTAAAGCAATTTCTTGTACATTGCAGGAACTGGAAACAGATCAAGTTTTGAAGCAGTTGAAGTACATTGAGATGGTATTGTCATTTCTCTCACGTACTAGTCATTACACTACATGTGCTTTTACTGTGGATTTATTTCTGGTTAAACCTTGTATTTTTCTCTCTTTTTCTTGTAGAAAACTTGGGAATACCCGTATTTTTTTGGTACACATTGTCCAAAATATCCATTTATGGACATTGGGTCTCCTTCTGTTCTTCTCTGTAGGGTTTTGATTGCTCCCATTGTTTTCCATTAATAATCACTAAGAAGTTCTGGGAGCCTAAACAACAGTTAAAATAGAAGTTCTCATCTTAGTTTAGAACTCTTTTTCATTAACACTGAGTTAGGAAATCACAATCTATGTGGCCATACGTCTTCAAATCAATTTTGACAACAACACCATCTTGCCGTCTTTCTTTCTATTCTCAATCATCAAATGTTTTATTAGCTACGAGAGACATTTATTTGTAGACACCTCTCGTGTCTCCATTCCTTTGATGTCTCCCGGTGCCTGACTTAGGGGTGGGCGTGGTTATCCCGGATATAGTGGAGCGAAGCTTCGATTTCTCAGTTTCTTAATAATATTCCTCATTTTTGTCCCTGAGAGGCAGCCTCGTTGACTTGCACTTTCAAGGCATGCTTTTTTGGTGGTCTCAAGTTCAAGCCCCATGAGTAAACTTAAATGTAAAATCTCTTGTTGTCTTTCATTGGGTCTTGGGATGGGCGCGGGTGCCCAGGGTATAGTGGTGGAGTGAAGCTCCGATTTCCCAGTTTAAAAAAAGATAAAAAAAAATAATATTCCTAACATAATCATTTGAAAATTCTGAAAGTTGTTCCATCAAAGTTTTTTCCTTCAAATTCTGAAAATTCCTAACATTGTGTCTCTCTGATTTTGTAGTTGAGGCCTCAGTTAGCTTCCAAAAAACGAAAATTGGACGAGATCAAGAGCAGAAGTAATGTGCAGAATCTTACAGTGGGTATAGAACACAAAACTTGATATGGTTAGAACTGCTTGATAGTATTCAAGTGTCCCTAACTGCATCTATTACAAAATCAAGTCATTCAGATAAAAAATGAATTTTATCCTCTACTTTGAGAAGCATTGTAGTAGTAATATCTTGTATGATGCAAATGAAGGACTAAATATGATGTGTGAGCGATTTACTTGTCATCTACTGGCTTTTTTTGTCCTTTTTTTTTTTTTTCTCTTGAGAACGTCTGTCTAGGGATTAGTGGGTAGATGGAAATTGCTTTTTGTTTGTGAGGAGTTCAGAAATGAAATTGGAATAGTCCAAATTATCTTTACTATTTGTTTTCTTCTTTTTCTTCTTTGCACCCCGAGGGCCGGCGCAGTTACTAAAGCTTGGGTTTCGAGGGTATGCTCTCCTTCAGCTCTCAGGTTCCAAACCCACTTGTAACATTAATTCGTAGACACCCTTCAACTATATCTTCGTTCCTCCGATGTATTCCAGTGCTGCAGCTTAGGGATGGGTCTGCGGTGTCGTGGGTATTAGGGGAGTGAAGCTCCGACTCACGGTCATAAAAGAAAATTTGTTTTCTTTGCTGAAGTCTGATTGAACACTAATAGTTAGTAAAATACTTTAACTATATCGTTTATTTAAGGTATTTTCTTATTTAGTGAAGCACAGTTTTGTGGGCTTTGGGATATGATTTTTACTGCGTAAGTATGAGAACTAGAGAAGGAAATGAGAACAAAGGGGGTGAAAAATTACTCCGTCTGTTTGACGTTCCACGTGAATTTGTAATATTCTAATATAATATATATCTTAAAAGAATAATTATTTACTTGTGTAACATTATTAAGAGCGGGGTAAAATGTCTAGGAGTTAATTTCGTGCAAGTTTCCTTTACAATTAAATGTTGTAGGATCAAATGGGTTGTCTCGTAAAAATAGTAAGGTGTTTGTGAGTTGGTCTGAAATCTCACCGATATTAAAATTAAAAAAAAAAAAAAAAAAAAAAAACTTTTTGTGTGGAGTCCATTTCTTTTTCATAACAAAACGTTTGTGTTATAGATTGCCTGTATTTAGGTTATTTATTTCTTATTCCAAATTCTATTTCGAGCTCATTTGATATGATCTTTTATCACTTTTCACTCTTCAAACACGTCTAAAAAAATATGTAAATATGAAATTATAGAATGGAGGCTATGTTAAATAAAATGCAATACAGAACAAAAAAGCAGCATTCATTTTTAGATGTTTCATCATGCAAACTGCTTATTTATTGATTTAAATGTGTGATGAAAACATTTGATTTTGGGAATTTACCCTTATATTTGCGGCACAATTTCTAAATAAATTATCTATAATACATGATTTCTATTCGTGATAAAACTCAACCAGTGATGGAATGAGTTTATTACTGATTGAATTCTATCAATGATAGAACTCAACCAATGAGTGAATTAGTGATAGAACTCAATTTGGATTTCCTACTACAATTGAATTAGTTTGGATTTTGTGTTATAGATGGAAATATTTTACTCTTTTTTGTTATACATGCAAAATCTCCTTTGATTTATCCGCTTTCACTTCTTTTCCAACTAAATTGCATATGCTATATGAATAAATGATCTTGCATGGTAAAATTCAATGCAAATCAATGGTATAAATATATAGTTTCCATTTCACTTGCAGAAATATTTGAGGGAAAATTCCCACCAATTGTTGAAAAATTTGTTTAAAAGGCTTTACTATATTTATTGATAAGAGTCAATTTCATATGTCTTTATGATCATAACTGCAATTTGTAGTACAATGATATTTCGAACTTGTAACCTTTTAGCGTGTGTTAATTACTGCTAGAATAAGCCTACTTTAGCAAATTTTAATTTCTTCGACAATCTAATAAATAATTGAAAACTTGAATTTGAGAATATGGAGGGTATATATCTTGTTTCATTACAAATAATTACTTTTGATATGAAACAATAAGAAAACTATAATGCTCATATTATTGAATGACACCAATCAAGTCTTTGCTTGGTAATTAACAACTTTACTAACATAATATGCCAGCAAATAGAGTAGAATGTATATATTTGTTAAATGGAAATAGATTTCATCTGAAAGTATATTTATTTCATTTATTTATCCTCAATCTATTTTATTTTATTTTATTTTCTTGTGTAAAATCAGCAGCAGGTTTTGAACTCTGGAAATATACTTCAGAAAATTATAGCAAGTCTGACAAAAGAAATGCTCAAGTGAATATTTCCTTCATGTGCAATGGAGGAACCTATAACATCTAATTGGAAGTCTACAAAAATAAGAAAATTGTGAATTTAATTTATATCATAAGATCCCAACTTTGAATATGGGGGGTAAAAGAATCAAAGGTTGTGCACAAGTTCAAACCTTTTCCCTTAACACTGCCCATTAGGAACACATACAATAGACTGTTTAAACATGTTTAACCTATTTAAAATTCCATCACCTTTATTATTTGATAGTTGAGTAATTTGTTCTCTCTTCAAAATTCGACGTGCGAGATTCACTTGTGACATTAATTTGTAGACACTTTTCGTATCTCTATTTTTTTTTGTCTTTTGATGCCTAATTTAGGAACGGGCGTGGTTATCTCGAGTATAATGGAGCGAAGCTTCGATTTTGCTGTAAAAAAAAAGTAATTTCTGCTTCATTATCTCTAATCTACTCTTAATTTTACAAAGTCTCTCCATCTCCATTTCTGCTTGTTGACTTCCACCTCTAGTTACAAATTTAACCCTGTTCTTTACCTTTGCTTTTCTATTCTTTAGGAGACTCTTCAGGCTTATATCATCATCAAAATCAAAAGCATCCTGAAACAACAAGTAAACATACTTAAGTTCAGCAATGTTCATGTTTGCAGTTTCTAATAGCTAAAA
>JBBMKA010000009.1:11539151-11573320 GCA_037833695.1 Sechiopsis laciniata | reverse complement strand
TCAAAATTTATGTGACGAATAATTTAATTTAAAGATCATAACAGTTCTATCATATGAATTTCTTTAAAATGAAAATACTTAAGTTCTTCAAAAGCATCCTGAAACAACAAGTAAACATACTTAAGTTCAGCAATGTTCATGTTTGCAGTTTCTAATAGCTAAAACAAGTTTGGAATGACCTTAATTATACACTTAAAAATGTCTTCCTTAACACTTAGGAGGTGTTTGGTACGAGTAGAAGGGAGAGAAGTGGAATGGAAGGGTTTGGAGAGCTTTCGAAGGGTTCGAAGGAGATAAAACCTTGTTTGATATGAGGATTAGGATTAGAAAATGATAGAAGTTCTTGTTTGGTACGAGGGATTGGGAACTTGAGGAATGAAAGTACAAAAAGACCTTGTTTGGTATGAGGGGGTGGTTGGGAACTTGAGGAGTGAAAGTTGGTTATAGGGAAAGGAGTGATTGGTGTTTGGGAGAGGATCCATTTCCCCTTCCACCAAACAAGGAGGAAAAAAAAACCCTACCCCTTCCACTCATACCAAATACCCTCTTAAGAAATCATTCCAAACAAGCCCTAAACATAATGAGTCGGTTTCTAACTTGCCTTCACATGATAGAGAAGAGTTGACATGAACAACCGACAAATTACCAAATCAAGGAGTATTAATGTAAAAATATCAGTCAGATCTTTTTTCCTGATATGAATCTCAGACCATCGAAAATTTTGCTGAAATGATCCTAGAGGCAATTTAAATATCATTTAGATATTGTACAATCTGTGAAATAAATAATTGAAGAAAATAAGTCAGATACTTGCTTTGACAATAACATTAATCATTGACTCGTCGAATTTTACAATTAACTGCTTAAAACTGACCAACTATATCCTAAACCCCACAATTTTCCATTGTAAGACTCTTGGAATTGCAGTATTAAAATGCAAAAGCTCATGTTTCAGAAGGTTCATAGGAACATCAGGTGTCCAAATATATATATATATATACATATATTTTGGAAGCTGGAAAAATGGAGGTTCGCTCCATTGGAGTAATCACGCACGTTCCTAGGTCAGACACGTGGAGACATCAAAGGAATGAAAATGCAAGAGGTGTCTACAAATTAATGTCACAGGTAAATCTCGAACCCTGAGACCTTGAAAGGAGTACACCTTCAAAATTCAAGTCTTCAACCACCGCGTCATCCTTTGGGACTCAGCAGGTGACCAAATAACGTTTCTTAGTTTGTTGCAAACTGCTTTTTTCAAAATTTATGTGACGAATAATTTAATTTAAAGATCATAACAGTTCTATCATATGAATTTCTTTAAAATGAAAATAAAAAAGTAGAGAAGGAAAAAAACCATGGGGAAAGAATGTCCTTCCCAAAAGATTTTCAAATAAAATTTAATCTTATATTTTAAGCGTTTCTCAATGCATTTTCTTTCCTAAAACACTTTTAACACACCTGAATCAATGCTCTTATTTTTTTGAATATATTTAGTTAGCATTAACACTACACAAGCAGCTAGAAAAAAAGTAATTTGGGTTATAGGGAAATTCGAAGATACCAGTGATGATTTTCTGTGCTGCTTTGTTTTTGGAAACTGGAAAATCAGAGTTTCGACTCTACAATACTCAAGGTAACCACGCCCGTTTCTAAGTCAGACACTAGGAGATATCGAAATAATTAAGACATGAGAGGTGTCTACAAATAAATGTCACAAGTGAATCTCAAGCTTGAGACCTTGAGAGTAACACATCTTCAAAACTCAAGCCTTCGACCACTGCGTCACCCCTTGAAGGCATTTTCTATGCCGCCTTTTCTTGTAATGACTATAGCTCGAGTTCTCAGCTACAGTTATTTTATGGGTACGTCCTCTGATGAAAGAAGATTAATAGACATACACTTTGGATCTGATAATCTGGACTCGTTGGAAGTCTTACTAGAACTAAGGATTGTGTTGCTCCCTCTGCCTACTATGTAAAAAGCATATGCAGAGTCTCAATCTTGTGTAGGCAAAGAACCGGTAAAAATGTCAGAAAGAGCAATAGCTCAACGACATGAATGTGTACACCCAATGATTAAGAAGGTCATGGATTCAGATCCTCCATTCTGTTGTAGAATTCAAAAAAAAAAAGGTCAAAAATTGAAAACATCTTTCTTTATTTTTTTTCTTCTAATTTTTGGTCGGTTTAAAGAGATTTATGCATTCTTCATTTGCAGATTAATATCTTGTGAGAAAATTCCGAACGCCAAAAGTTTACAAGATGCCCTCCTTTGATGTCTCCGGAGCCTGACCTAGGGACGGACGTACTTACCCTTGTTTCAAAAGTTTACAAGATGCCAGAACTCATAGAAAGCAACAAAGGAACAGACAGAACCACACAGACATAAATCTCACCTTTCTAACTCTTAGTGCAGAATATCATGCATTCTTGAACCATTTGCTGGCCTGAAAGTCAAAGACATATCCTCAATGACAAACTTAAATATACGAACGACGAACTTAAATATACCAAGATTCTAAGTTTTTTTTTTTAAATGAAAGAGAGATCGGGAAAAAAAATACTATAGATGCAACATATATAAGGGGAATGAATGCTTTCGTTTTTTGCCATTTTTTCGTCTTTTATTTGTAATGAACTCATAACTCTATACACTACTAATATTTATATCAAACTTCTTAAATATACGAACATCTAACAAAACAAACCTGATTCTCTAAGGCCTCATTTGATAACTATTTGGTTTTTTGTTTTTGATTTTTGAAATTTAAGTCTACAACAACTATCTTACCATATGTTTTTTCTTACTTGAATATCTACATCTCACCTATATTTGTAGAAATCAAACCAAAATTTGAAAACAAAAAAAAGTAGTTTTCAAAAGCTTGTTTTTATTTTTGAAAGTTGGTTACCATTCACCTACTTTCTTAAAAAAAGATGGATATATATAGTAGAAAATGTGGAACACATTATAGGAAATTTGAGTAAGAATAACCTTAAATTTCAAAAACCAAATGGTTATCAAACGGAGCCTAAGGAAATCAAGTGATTCAAGTCACATCCAGAAGATGCAATTTGTATGAAACAATTATATAATGCAATTATTCAACCGTCGAGTGAAAGCGTAACCCTATAAAGAGAAGAAACACATATCTCTATTGGCTAATTTTTATTTGCCCAGCAACGCCTCAATTAGATTTATATGAACATTAAGTAATATGGTTAACATCAATTCAAAAAAAAAAAAAAGTTTTAGAGAACTTGATAATTTGTAGGATTGTTGTTACCTTTTCGGCATCAAGACCTAATTCTTTCGAGAGGTTCTCCTCTACGTTTTTAGAGGATTATCAGCAAACACTTGGCGAAGTTTCTGGTAATGTTCACAAAGTAGATGACAAGTTAATTTGGAGGGAGAAGCACTCTTAAAATCCTTAGGGTTTAGAAGCGCTCTTAAAATCCGGAGGGGAGCAATAGTTATAGAACATTAATCTGTTCAGATTAACTATTGCTCCTCTCAAGATCTTAGGTTCAAGATTCACTTATGAATTAATTTATAAACACCTCCCGTGTCTCCATTTCTTCAATGTTTCCTAGTATTTGGCCTAAGGACATGCATGGTTAATCTGATTATGGTGGAGCGAAGCTCCGAATTTCTGGTTTCCAAAAAAAATTCTAAGTTGTATTCATAATATTGTACGTTACTCTTATATAGTCCTCAAAGGGACTAACTACCTAACTACCCCAACCAGCCTACATTTTTTTATTTTATAGGAAAGGAAAATCATTTCATTGAACACTAAAAAGCAACTGATTTGAAGACATCTTTGTTTTCTACTTCATTCACTGCAGATCCTCCACAAAACTATTCAAATCTCTACATTTTCAGATAATATTGGTTTACCTCACCTGTAATTAGTCATGTACTCACTTCACCATTCCCTTCCCTTCCCTTCCTCGAGCAGCCAAACATCCGGTTCGTAGTTACTTCGGTTGCGTTTACTAGTGTTGTATTTATATGTAAAATGAGATAGGATTTCGTCGTATGCTGTCAATTCAGAAAATGAAAACCAGCAGCAGTTAAAGCATGAAAAATTACAAATGGGGTTTGAGTAATGAAAATCAATCATTTAATGCAGCAGAAGAAAATGGACCACAAGATGGAAGAACAACTAACTCTGTTTCTACCCACACATTCATGGCTGGCTCTCCTTCCTCCACCTTATGTTGGTTACTCTCTCTTCTATCTTATCTTCTCTCCCACCTTATGTTGTATTGTACTGTATAATCCACAACATTTCTTTCACTTCTTCTTCCATCCTTGCTCACTTTTTTGCTCCAACTTCATCATCCATGGCTACTGACCACAATCCACCAACAAGGGACTCTAATACACAGCTTCTCGACGAGCTTCAAGCATTGAGCCAATCGATGTACTCCGCTGGCACTCGAAGAACAGCCTCTCTTGCTCTTCCTCGAACCTCTCTTCCCGAAGATGTAGCCAATCGAAGTGTACTCAACGACGGACTCAACAAGCCGAGGTCCCGCCGTATGTCTCTATCTCCATGGCGTTCTCGGCCCAATGATAATGATGTTAAGCTGCAATCCGAATCCAACAAGGGGGGTTCTTCGAAGTTCGAGGAATCAACGACAGCCACGGCAGAGGCAGAGAAGAAAGGGATATGGAATTGGAAGCCAATGCGAGCTCTATCTCATATCAGAATGAACAAGATGAGCTTGTTGTTCTCTGTTGAGGTTGTCACCCTCCAAGGCCTACCCGCCTCCATGAACGGGCTCCGGCTTTCGGTCTGCGTTCGGAAGAAGGAAACAAGAGATGGAGCTGTAAACACAATGCCATCTAGAGTTTCACAAGGCGCAGCCGATTTCGAAGAGACATTGTTCCTCAAATGCCATGTCTATTACACTACTCCGCCTCTCAAATTCGAGCCTCGTCCGTTTTGGATCTATGCTTTCGCTGTCGATGCTCAACAGCTCCATTTCGGTAAAAATTCAGTGGATTTGAGCAAACTGATTCAAGAATCCATGGAGAAGAGTCAACAAGGAACTCGAGTTCGACAATGGGATATTAGCTTCGATTTGGAGGGAAAAGCCAAAGGAGGAGAACTGCTCGTCAAATTAGGGTTCCAGATTATGGAAAAAGACGGTGGAATTGGAATCTACAATCAACCTATATCAAAGGATTCGCCCAAATCGGGTAAATCTTTCGGCAGGAATCAATCCAAAACCTCATTCAGTGTTCTTAGTCCGAGATTAAGCAGCCAAACTCCATCGCAAACAAAAGCATCAACGGATCTTCCAGGAATGGATGAACTCAACTTGGATGAACCAGCGCCGATTCCGTCAACTTCTTCGCCATCCATTCAGAAATCAGAAGAAGAATCAAAGATCGAAGATCTCGATCTTCCAGACTTCGAAGTCGTCGATAAAGGAATCGAGATTCAGAACGACAAAGAGGAAGAAGAATCGGAAAAATCTGTTGAAGAAGAGAAATCGAGTTCGAGCGAGGTAGTGAAGGAGGTTGTACTCGATCAAGCGCATTTGAATCGATTATCGGAACTGGATTCAATCGCACAGCAAATAAAAGCTCTGGAATCAATGATGGAAGACGAAAAGCTTGGCAAAACTGACGAAGAATCCGATTCACAGAGACTTGATGCAGATGAAGAGAACGTAACAATGGAGTTTCTGCAAATGCTGGAGCAAGAAGACGAACTCAATTATCCACAAATCCCTCATTTCAACCTTGAACAAACAGAAGATTCATCCGAAACAGAATCGAAAACATTCATTTCGGATCTCGGAAAAGGATTAGGATGCGTAGTGCAAACCAGAGATGGAGGCTACTTAGCAGCCATGAATCCATTGAACACTCAAGTTTCAAGAAAAGACACTCCAAAACTAGCAATGCAGATAGCAAAACCTTTCATCATAGCAGCCTCCACAAAATCCGCAACCGGATTCGAATTGTTTCAGCGAATGGCCTGTAATGGTGTCGAGGAGCTGAGCTCGAAAGTAGTAGCATTAATGTCAACAGATGAACTCATGGGGAAAACAGCCGAGCAGATAGCGTTTGAAGGAATAGCCTCGGCGATCATTCAAGGGCGGAACAAAGACGGAGCGAGCTCGCGAGCGGCTCGAGCGATAGCCACAGTGAAGTCAATGGCGACAGCATTGAGCACGGGAAGAAAAGAGAGAATATCGACAGGAATTTGGAACGTAAAAGAAACTCCAATAAGCATAGAAGAGATTCTAGCATTGTCCATGCAGAAGCTGGAAGAGATGAGCATCGAAGCATTGAAAGTTCAAGCCGAAATGGAAGAGGAAGAAGCTCCATTCGACGTGTCAGGTGTGAAAGTGAATGAAAAGCATCCATTGGATTGTGCAGTTCCATTTGAAGATTGGTTGGAGAAAAACGACGAAGATCGGAACGAAAACGTGACAATTGGGGTGGTTGTGCAGTTACGAGATCCGTTGCGGCGATACGAGGCTGTGGGAGGACCCGTAATCGCTGTGATCCACGCAAAAGAAGAAGACGAAAAGAAATACGAAGAAGAGAGAAAGTTCAAGGTGTCGAGCTTGCACGTGGGCGGGTTGAAGGTGAGGAAGAGGAGGAATGCATGGGACAGTGAAAAGCATAGGCTCACTGCCATGCAGTGGCTGTTGGCTTATGGGATTGGGAAGGTTGTGAAAAAGGGAAAGAATTTATCATCCAACAAACCAGATTTGTTGTGGAGCTTGTCCTCCAGAGTAATGGCTGACATGTGGCTCAAACCTATTCGAAACCCGGATGTCAAGTTTCTCAACTAGACAAACCTGTTTCGACGTTGTTTGTCAGTTTGTGTTCATATGTATTAGGATAAAATATAAGTTTAGTCTCTATGATTTAAAGATTCAGTTGTGAGCCTTCTGAAGGCTGTAAAGGGAGTAGAGGAGGTGGAGATCGGGAGGATCGGTTGAGGCTCCGTCGGCGTCTTCAATGAAGTTTGAATGTTCAAATATGTTTCAGTTCTGTCAATTGCTTCTTACGGCCCAGATGTTGTTTTTCAGTTTGTGTTCATATTTATTATTAGTTTCTTTCTACCATTATTTATAACATGGTATAAATATGTTTAATAGGAAAATAGGAGAAGCTACATAGTTCATTTTGTGTATTTAATTACAAAATTCAAATAAATTGCTAAAGATCATTATGAAGACATCTACTTTGATCATGAAGTTTTGAATGTTCAATCCTACCATCTTTCAAATATTTTTATTTGAGAGGTTATAGAATTGAATTATCCAACCATTGAATATAGTTGTAGTAAAAAGAATTTTATATATATATATATATTATATCTTTTGATAATAGTAAGAGCTCAAGAATATAGGAATCATGCGTTTGAATGTCCTCCTAAATATTTCTAAAAACAAAGATGAAGCAGGTTTTGTCAAGGTACAAAATGAGGATGATTGTATGTATTTAAAAAAATAAAAAAATAATAAATAATAAATAATCGATGATTGTATGTATTGCTGAGTTATTTTTTCATCTCTTTTGTTGTGTTAATTTGTTTAATTCAGACTTTGTAAAACAATTTTTTTTTTTACAAAAGTTTTTGTTTTTCTTAAATAATCAAAACTTGAGTGACATGTGGCAAATTCTATGACTATATTCATTTTATTTTAAAGTCTATATAACTTTCTTTTCTTTTCTTTTTTTTCCATCTAAGCAATACAATTTTTTCCAATTAAATAAACTGAGAATTTAAAAATAAAAAATAAAAAATCACGTATTTAATTTATATCATTAGATCCCAACTATGAATATGGGGGTAAAAGAATCAAAGTCAGTGCACAAGTTCAAACCTTTTCCTTTAACACTGCCACAGGTACATATACAATAGACTGTTCAAATATGTTTGACTTATTTAAAATCCCATCATCTTTATTATTTGATGGTCTAAGTAATTTCTGCTTCATTATCTCTAATCTACCCTTAATTTCACAGAGTCTCTCCATCTCCATTTCTGCTTGTTGACTTCCATCTCCAGTTACAAATTTAACCCTCTTCTTTACCTTTGCTTTTCTATTCTTTAGAAGACTCTTCAAGCTTATATCATCATCATCAAAATCAAAAGCATCCTGAACAAAAACAAATAAACATACTCAAGTTAAGTTCAATATCTAAGAATTAATTTCCTACAGGTTTCTTGACAACTAAATGTTATATGGCCAGTCAATTTCTCCCATGAGAATAGTCGAGGTGCATTAAATTGGCCCACGAATTCACAAAAAAAAGAAAAAGAATAAGAAAAAAAGGTAAACTAAGCAGTGTTCAGGTTTGCAGTTTTGAATCTTTCCTGATATGAATCTCAGATCATAGAAATTCAAGGCAGAAATGATTCTAGAGGAAATTTCAATATCATTTCCATATTGTATACAAACTGTGAAGGATTTTTAACATTAGCCTGATACATCAACTCAAAAATAAATAATTGAAGAAATAAGCCCGATAGTTGCTCTAACAATAACATTAATCATTGACTGAATTAAAAATTAAAAAAAAAAAAAACATCTTACAATTAACTGCTTAAAACTGACCAACTATATCCTAAACCACACAATTTTCTAAGGTAAAACTCTTGGAATTGCAATATGATAACATATCTTTATCAAAGTACCAAATTACACCTTTATACAATCTGAAAATCATGCATTCCTAAAAATGGTTTTAAGATGCATAAATTTCGTTACGTCTACAGAAAAATTACATCCTCTGCAATTTGACGTTTTTAAAAGGAATTAGAAAAAATGAATATGCCACACAAAATATTGTTTAGGGTCTAGGGTTAAGCTCCACATAAGCTAATCTTATTTCAGTACTACTCAGTACTCAATATGTTGAATGAATCTATCAATTCTGCTTCATATATCAGCTCAATGTTATTTTGAGAATTCTAAGATGCCAATAGTGACTTTTCCCCCTTATTTTTTAACATGCCCAAAATAATTAATATAATAGAATACGGAGTAAGAATATGATTACAAAGACGACAATCAAATCAAGAATTTTGGCTACCTATCAGATATTCCAAACATGATTTCTTAGTTCGTCGCATACTGCTTTCTGAAACCCGAACATTATTTTAACGTTTCAAAATTTGTGATAAATTAGTTTAATTAAAATCCATAACAGTACTATCGTGTGAATTCCTTTAAAATGAGAAGCTAAAAGTAGAAAAACAATGGGGAAAGAATGTCCTTCCAAAACACCTGAATCAATGCTATTTTGCCTTTGATTCTATTTTTTTAGGAAGCATTAGACACGCAGCTAGAAAAACAGTAATATGGGGTTATGGAGAAATGATACCTTATTGTTGTTGGAAGATACCAGTGATGATTTTCTGAGCTGCTGCTTTTTCTTGTAATGACTATTACTCGACTTCAGCTGCAGTTCTTTAATGGGAACGTCCTCGGATGAAAGAAGATTCGCAGACATTTCCTTTGAATCTGATAATCTGGACTCGTTGGAAGTCTTATTAGGACTAAGAGATTGTGTTGCTCCGTCTACCTGTTATGTAGAAGAATATGATGATCAGAGTTTCAATCTTGTGCAGGCAAAAAACTGGTAAAACTTGAAAAGATCTTTCTTTTTTTTTCTAGTTTAAAGAGATCTATGCATTCTTCATTTGCAGATTAATATCTTGTTAGAAGATCCCGAATGCCAAAAGTTTACAAGATGCCGGAACTCGTAGAAAGCAACAAAGGAACCAACAGAACTACACAGACACTAATCTCACCTTTCTAGCTCTTAGTGCAGAATATCGTGCATTCTTGAACCATTTGCTGACCTGAAAGTCAAAGACATATACTCAATGACAAACTTGAATATACGAACATTTAACAAAACCAATCTGATTCTCTAAGGAAATCAAGTCATCTAAAAGATGCAATTTGCATGAAACAATTATACAATGCAAATATTCAACCGTCGAATGAAAATGTAACCCTATATCTATTGGCTATTTTTTTATTTTCCCAGCAACGCCTCAATTAGATTTAAACGAGCATTAAAGGATATGGTTAACATCAATTCAAAAGAGAAAAAAAAGGTTTTCCAGTACTTGATAACTAGTAGGATTGTTGTTACCTTTTCGGCATCAAGGCCTAATTCTTTTGAGAGGTTCTCCTTGACATCTTTAGATGGAAGTTCATTATCAGCAAACACTTGGCGAAGTCTCTGGTAATGTTCGCAAAGTGGATGACAAGTTAATTTGGAGGGAGAAGCACTCTTAAAAACTTACAAAAAACTAGACATACAGCATGATTAAATCTTTACCTCAACTGCATAACGAGGAATTCTGAAAAATGACCTACTTTGCGAATTGAGAAGTTTTTTCTCTGTTTCCATGTCAATGTTTTCACTCTTTTTTTCATTTTCACAAAGGGACATAAGAGTACTTGCAGCATCACATTCCTTTTCTCTCCGTCTTCTTTTTGCAGGTCCCCAGTCTTCATCTTCGCTAACTTGTTCTTGTGCTGGACCATCCTTTCCAAACATTTCCTGAAAAAAAATAATTACAACCTCAACTACAAATATTTGTTAAAGACGTCTTTAGAATTGATTCTGTAGGATCCTACATGACATTATCCTTTTTTTCCAACCAAAACAGAACTTTTCTCATCAGATTCCTTACCTCTCTTTTTAACTTTTTTTTTAATTAACAAATCATTGGAATCAATGAACTCTTTTTTAATTCCTACCTGAAAACAACCGGCAAGAAATTGTATTATAGACTGGTGGAAATTTACCGGCACATGACCTATGATTTGAAGTAATGAGCGTATATATAATTGATTAAAAAATTCGATTACACCTAGGCTCAAACTTAATGCAATCTAGTTTTTTTTTTTTTATGACTTTATAATGGATTGACTGACAGTTACACTCCGAACAAAACGCTCAATGTTGCTTGCTACGTGCTCAGAGAATATTACTTTCTAGGCTTGGAATCTATAAAGTACTAAGACTTGTCTAAGAATGATGAGAAACTTACAACATATAAGTTTTTATAATCAACAGCCTGCCGCTTCCGACGACCACATGTGAGTTCCTCTTCATTAGAACCATCAGAAACTAAGCTACTACCAGCACCAAAGTGATCTTCACATCTAATGCCATCTGTATCAGTTAAATCCTCACCATCTAAAGACCAACTCAAGCTAGTTGAACTACTCGACTCCTCCAAAACATCCTTATCATTTTCATCCCCTCTAAGGTTTTCATAGTCATTCTCCTTCTTATCTGGATTATAGTCATCATCTGCAGAATCATCTGAGGGCCAATCTTCCTCATGATTCAGCAATGCATTTCCACCATCTGGAAAAGCAGCTTCTTCTTTAAAAACATCCTATTCCAAGAAGGGTTAGATTTTATGATTACAATGGATTTTGATATGAATATTGGATATTTTGTGGAGTAAATTTTAGAATTAAAACAATGGAAAACTGAGAAAGAAGATCATCAAAGAAACTAACCTCCCAACTAATGTTCGTTGAGAAGCTTGTGCCAAGATGTGCATTCATTCCTTCTAATATTTTCATCTTGCACTCGCAAAATTTGCAAAACCAACCCTGATCTCCTGGAGGAACTAAAAATAGTTTAAGGAATTAATCTCTTAAGCAACCAGATCAAAGTCCAGTTTACAAATTCAAGAGTATAATACAGGCTAAACTTACTATTTTTTGTGTCTAATGGTGGATCCATACATTTTTGGTGAAAAGCTCTGTTACATGTCCCATCGCAAAGTATAATATCATTGTCCGGAAAAGCTTCACGCAACTTGCACTTTGCACAGAATATCTGAAGAAAAGAAAATAGACTTCAATCCAATAGAACTTTAGATACAAGCTAAATGCATGTTAACATTTACTGGCTATGCATAATCGATTCAGGCAGAAAATACCAGATAAAACACATCCACCAATATCCCAAATCTAAAATTCATTTAAGAAGTTAAAATGAGCAATACGAAATATCAGAGTTTGTTTACTTCCAGACTCTCATCTATGAACATCAATGGATATATCTCGTTGCATGAATTTTCCTATCTCCTTTGTTTAATGACTGTACTAATCAAAGTTCTGTCACGAACTGCCCTCCACCCCCAACAAACCACAATGATGAACTCTTTGCCCAATATGATTCAAATAAATATAGTTCTCTAATTAATTTGATTAAAAAAGAACCAAAAGAATTATTTGTCCGATGTAATTAGCTAGAATGAAAACTTTAAGCTGCACTATTTACATGTTCGTGGTAGACAGATCCATCAGGACCAATAACAGAGTCTTCAATGGATCCTACTGAACCAAGCATGTCCAGCTCGCGAATAGCATCACGGATTCCAAGTTTGCACTTTAATATCTGCTTCACGGCTCTCTGGAGTTCATTTTCTGGCTTGATTTTTTCTCGACTAAAGGAAAAAGTTATGTCAGGGGAAAAAAATCACATAGCAACAAAAGGTCAGGCCATTTGCTACTTTCAATATAAAGGATTCAGCTTCTATAAGAACTGTACAATCTGAATATGTAAAAGATTTTATTCATGGAATTATTTAAGGAAAAAGAAACGGGGAGTATATCCTCATTTTTTTCTCCATCAGATAGATGCTCTCTCATTGATTAAACACTGAATCATAATTTAAGAGCATTCTAACCGAGGAGCAGAAATAGAAAAAAAAGGTTCTCCGATCAACTACCATTATTCCTCCTCCCCCACATCGTCCAAAAGGCGAAGAAACAAAAATCTATCATTTTAAAGACTAGAAAATATGATAGAGTCCAACTCTATCACAACGCCCCCTTCAATCACGAGTCAACTCAATACAGAAGTTGTAAGTTGTTTCATAATGGGGTAGGTTACACTTATATAGCCCTCAAAGGGACTAACTTACTAAGTTACTAACTATCCTAACCACCTAACCAAATAAGGCTAACTAAATGACCGTATCAAAATAAATAGACAACTTAGTTAATACTGTCAGATAATGAAATAATAGTTTTTACCTCTGGCCTTTCCAACCTTCTCCAGAGTAAGCATCGATAAGGTTCTGCTCTAGCTTCATTTTAATTATAAGGTATCTTGTTCTCCTCTGTAGGCGAGAAGCTTCATCTAACTCAACTTTTTCCTTTTTGCCTTTTTTCTTTCTCCTTCTCCTTTGTTGTTTTATCTTGGCCCCCGGCTCAACTTTTTCAGCATTCACTTTCGTTCTAGTCGATGGCAGGGATTTTCTACCTTGAAGCTTTGACAAAATTAATTCCTTGGAAGATTTTGAATCAAGTTTTTTTAGCAGATTTTTTTGACCAGCCAGTTGTCTAATTGTCATATTTTTATTCCCCTTGCTCAATGATTTGGGAAGAGGCCTCCTCTTGAATGTTGAACCAACTGCCTGTACATGTGATTTCGCTCTTGGCTTTCTCTGTTTGGAATTGGATATTTTGCTACACCTTTTCAACTTCAGAGGTAAGATCAACTCTGATCCTGTTTCCACCTTGGAGTGGGAACATTTTCCAGGTTCCTTCTGGGTCAATCTCCTTCCAGTACCTCTCATATTGATCTCCAATGTATTCTCATAGATAATTTGCACAATAGAAACCAATAACTGTCTTCAAGTGTACCTACACATGGAACGAACAGGTCATAAATATGAAAAGTAAAAAGAGAGGATCTGAAGCCCCCAAAGACACCTAGAGCTATATCTGTACTTTAAGAAATTAATATAAGTGCTTCTTTTGTTGCAAGAAAAATCCAACAGCAGATGTCCACTTCTTCGGTCAATGCCGAAACCAATTCTTATTATACAAAAATAACACCAACATTGTTTTGAAGGGGAGAAAAATCTCCGCCATTTGCTGGTAACTATTAGTACTGACTAGTATATTGATGTTTTATAAGCATGCGATAAACAAAGGTCAAAAAATATAAACATGATGGATTGAACTGTACAAACTGGCTATATTTTATAGCCAGACTCAGTTATGAACATTCAAAAGAAACTGATTTGAAGACGTCTTTCTTTTCTCCTTTATTCATTGTTGATCCTCCAGAAAACTGTTCAAAATCCAAGTCCCTGACTTTCAGGAGTGCACAGGTCTGAGAAATTAATCATTTAAGAGATTTTTGTGTATGTGAAAAAATGGAGCACAAATGACTTGGTCTAAGAAAAATGTGAAATCAAGTCAACTTTCTACGGATTTCTTTGACAACCAAATGTTGTAGAGTAGGCAGTAGTCAAAGCGCATGTTGCAGCGTAAGACACTCACGTATCTATAATTTATAAATTAAAAAAAAAATCCCCTTTGCAACCTGAAGATCAAGCCCTCTGCGATCCTTAATAAGCTAACTCAATAGACATCAAAGCTTGTTTAATGCAGACATAATAACTAATCTATGCAACAAAAATCCCCAAGTAGTGAGAATGTGTGATAAGGTGACACGGCACAGTTTCACAAAAGATGAATCAAACTTCCTCTACACTTTCACCATAGATTCCATATCATCAACCAACATGATCTAAGGTAGCGAGATCCAGAAGAAAAAACTACATTGATCTATCATCATTCATGAAAACTATCTATTCTAATGCATCAAACCACTTGTGATCCGTAATAAACCAATTCAACAGATACCCAGACGCTAATTTGGCCAAAACCCCCAATAAATCCATACAAACAACGAATCTACAAAGACATAAATCTTTAGGTACACCCCCCTAAAATATGACCAGAAATCGAAAAACCACATTATCGAGCAAGAATGAAACAATGGAAAGAAATTAAAGAAAACAAGGCTACCTCGAGGAGATTCGTAAAAACGAAGCGGATCTTCATACTGAATCAATGAAAGTGAAATCAAAAGAGGTAATGGCAATTTCTCATACTGAATCAATGATCTGGATTGAAATTTCAACCGTGAAACTGCAGATTTCGAGTACATTCATCAATAGCCGCCTCAATTTCTAATTTCCTAAAGAAATCAACGGTCGCCGATTTGTGATTTCTGAAACTTGGAAACTATATCCGGAATTGAATCAATACCAACCAAAACCATAAACACTTACCACAATCAATTGTAATACTCCAGATTTTTCTAGAGAAATAAACTGAAGCAGGTTTCTCTTGAGTATCAATCAATGCTCGTCTGTAGAATCGGTGTTGAAAAGATTCGAACTTCAATGTTTCCAATAACTTTTGGGAATGATTTGATTCACATATTTATGGAAATAAAAATGATTGTGAAGTACTGAATAAAACGATTTTTCGACAAGTTGTTGAATGCGAATGGAGACTAAATTGCGGGAATTCCTAGCTTAAATTGAAGTAATTTTCAAAGAAATGTAAATCCAATTGCTGTTTGTTTTGTTTGATGAACTTTGAGTTAAAATTAGTATTGTATTAATTATTAGTTAAAATTATGTTGAGATAAATCTTGGATATTTGCACCCTTTTGACATTCGACATTCTAGAACTTTTTTTTATTTTTGGCATTTTTTAGATTTTTTTTTCTTTCCCGTTTCCTCTAGATATGAAACTGTTGGATGTCCACAGAGCCGCGGTCGGGCCGGGAAATGACTTCTCCATCCCGTCATCGAAATCATTTCTTGTTTCCGTGAAATTTACCATTTTTTTTTGCCGGGATTCCCCGTCGGGGAATTTGCCAGGATCGATTGTCCGTGTAGAATTTTTCTGGTTCAATTTGTTTTTCTTTTTTGAATTATAATCTTAAATAATCAAATTTTCTTATAAAATATTTATAAGTTTTAATTATATTCTTACCTTTTAAGAAAAAAAATGTTCATTCGAATATATAATTTTACTAAAAAAAATATTTATTTTATCTAAAAATAAAGTAATTAAATGAGATTAAAATAATTTTAATAAAAAAAAATTGTATTTACCTACTTGACGAAAGGGAACAAAGATGGAGAATTTTTTTTTTCGTTCCCCGCCTAACTGGAAATTCTCCATCCCGTTAAGGACGGGTCCTCGTAAGAAAAATGAACATCTGTATGTTACAGTATTGTTAAATGATTTATCGGTGGATTTTGCCTTCTAATTGATCAAATATAGTAATGTAAGATTAATTTGAAATTGTACTAAAAAAAAAAGATTAATTTGAAATTAAAAAGTCATCCTAAACTGACATAATTGTGATTTCCAAAAAAAAAACTGACATAATGGTCAAGTTAAGAAAGTGTTCAAAATTTATGACTATTTAAATTAATATTCTTCCATTACCTTAACAACTAAAAATAGTAAAATCATAATTGTCTCATAAAAATAGTATAGTCATAATTATTTCATAAAAATAGTTGAGGTGTTTAGACATTTATAGAATATAATAAATTGAAATTAAAACTAAATACTTTTCCCGTTAGTCTAAGATATTTAACATTCAAAGTTTTTTTGACTATTTATAAAGCAATTGAATTTTATTTTATTTATTGGAAATGTAAATGTGTAAAAAGAATAAAAACCCTACAAATTTGTTACCAAAAAAAAAAAAAAACTCTTTGATTGAGAGATCATAATTAAAGAAACAAGAAAAAAGAGACGATCACCAAAACAAAGCAACATAAATTAGTAGATTCAATAATGTAATCAATGGTTATATTTTTGAAATATGGTTGGTTTTACTTAACATATTTGTTAGCATAAAATTTTTTTTGGGGGGGATCATTATGCATTTCTTCATATATATATATGTAATATTTCAATCATTTATATATATATTTTTTCAAAATCGAAAAATTAGAACTTCGCTCCTCTATAGGATAACCACGTCCGTCCCTAAGTTATGCACCGAGAGACATCAAATGAATAGAGACACGAAAGGTGTCTACAAATTAATGTCACAAGTAAGTTTCTAACCTGAGATCACCTTCAAAGCTCAAACCTTCGGTCGTTTATATTTATTAGATAGTACATTTCCTTGAGTCATTCTGAGCATACCTTACAATATACATTCTTGTAAACGAGATTTTTCTTCTGAGTAGACATAAACAGAAAGTAAAGCTTAAAATAAGAAAATGATGGAATTTTTGCCCAAAAAGGGATCACCACAAGCTATTAGCAATTCAAGGGAAGAATCAAGAAAGAAAGTAAACAAAACAACCATGAACTTGTACTGCGACCAAAACGGTTGCACATATGGTTTAAAAACTCACAGAAAAGTCTGTTTATTTCCTCTGGCACTGTGTGTAGAAGAAAATAATAGCAAGTTTCAGCCAGTAAGATTAAGATACAATAACAATCAGGATACAAATTATTGACCAGAAACACCTTTGAGGCACATTGAACCTGCAAAAATAAAGAACAAGGAAAGGAGTTAAATTTATAAATTTGTGCAATTCCATGCATATGTTATATGAAAGATTCAAAACCTGGATGAACAATTATGCTATCTAATACTAAAAACATAAATCTTGAGTTTTACAGCCAAGGTGAGGATGTCACAATGCATTGAAGTCAGCTAGACCCAACTAACAAGTAAGATAAGTTAGCAGGATGAGGATTGGTCAATACAAAGCCCAGAATCATATTCCATTAAATTATCCAACGATCTGCAGTTATTTGCACGGAATGAAATGTAAGGAGGCTTAAATTCTGGCAAGGTAAGCCATACTACTTCCCTGCGCTTCTTGACTTAACTCATAATAGAGTTTTTTTTTTTTTTTTTGACATCGTGACTATTCGGGCTAGCTTGTGCGCACCTCGACTAAACATACCGCCTAACCCTACAATATTTTGGTGTCAATGAAACTCGTAGGAAATTAATTTTTAAATAGATGACCACCATAGATTAAACTCATCACCAAGCACCCTAAGGTCCTTTTTGACCACTTGAGCCACTCCATGATGGTTATCCTCATAATAGAGTTAATAAGGTCAATACTACAAACACCTAACATATGTCCCTTGACAATTCTTTTGGGAGGGTTTGGCGAAAGAAAATGATATAATCATTATTGGTGGATTAGGTAACGATTGATGGTGAATAGTCATTGCCTGTGTTTGAGGTGAAGAAAATTGTTAAGGGGTAATCATTGTTTCATTGTCTGTATTTGGAGTCAAAGTAACGATTTGGGGGTCGATAAAGGATTGGGTGACGAGTACGGTAATAGTTATTGGCTAGTGCGATAATGTTAAAGAGGATTGAGTCTTATCCAAAAAGGTTTAAGGAGATTGAGATGAATAGTGATTATCATTCACTACTCGTGTAATAATTGTTGGTGGCCCAACAAGGAACAGCTAACCATTATCCTTCTTCCCCACCATCCAGACATAACAATAGGAAATAAAATGGACGTTCTGTCTCGATTGAAGTAGTTAATAAATAATTATCTAAAGGAAATAAGGACGGAGTGACTAGTACAGTATGCGCCAGAGGGTCTTATTATGGTTAATTATGCATATATCCTAAGACACGTTTCTTTACCAGGCAACAACTATAAGAAATCATTAAGAGCACTGAAATGTCCTAATTTATGGGAAAAAATGTATACAGATAAGCTTAAAATTGCAAGGCTAGACCTTATGGGTGAATGATGCTCACATGCACCACATGTATCGCTCATTTAAGTTAAAAAAGGAAGAATGTCACTACTTAGTGTTCGTATAGCCCATAGAAAAGCACAATCATTTATAGTTACATACATGTGTTATCTCCTTTTTCTTTGACCTTTAAAGCACCAAAATGAGATTAAACTGATTTTAGCATACGTGCAATAAAAAAACAAAAACGATGAAAATGCACGTCATTTTTAAAGTATGAAAAGTTAGTCTTGGTGGTGGCACCAAAATTCCAGAAGTTTAACCCTCAAGCCTGCAAGCCTGAGAGTTTTGTAAGAGCCAAGTACATATGGGTCATTTGATGAGCTGTGAATCTGCCTGCCTTCCACTTGAAAAGTCATATTCACGGTCAGATAAACACAAACAACTCAAGACTGCCGGCTACACCAGAATTAACTGAATTTCCTAATCAAGAAACTAAAGAGAGTCAATTATGAATGAACCTGAAACCAGTGTTTTAAAAGGCTCACTCAGGCTTGTGTCTAGGTTGAAGGCACTGGTCTTGCTCTTGCGTCTAGGCTCAAGGCGCTGGTCTTGCGACTTGAGCGCCTAATGTAAAAAGATGTATGTCATCTTGTGATTGATAGTAAAAAATAAGTTCTGCTAACCCTAAACACACAAATCTTTGCATTTAAGGTTTTTTTTGTTCTTTATTAACTAAAAAACTAACAATTACTAATCTTCATAGTTTCTTTCTTTTTTTTTTTTTCTCACTGCAACTATATACTATCTCTTCTTTATAAATAAAGATAGGGCGTCTAAAAAAAAACCCACTTTTCTTACACCTTGGGCCTAACCTTCAGAGTAGGCTACTGCACCTCAGAGTGCCTTAAGCTTTTAAGAACACTGCCTAAAACAGGTTCTATGAGAAGTGAGAACATGAAACATAAATACAAAGACAACGATCCACTAAAAATGGATTTGGTGAGTTGTAATATAAACGAGAGAATAAAATAGAAATCTAATAAAGATGATCCTTTATTTAATCCAAATAAATGCTTGGAGTTGAGTAGAACAACACATTCTTTTACTCAAGTTTATTTTTCTCCAAATCCTAGAGATCCTTTTTCTCCAAATCAAAATGACGCAAGTAATATAGATACATGGAAGTTTTCACTTTTCACGAGCAAAAAAATCTAAGCATATATCATGCACCGAATACTTTCGTGTCATAAAAATAAAAGATCCAGCGGGAAACATACTAAATACAACATAATAACAACAATTGACTTGTTAATATGTCCAAATCTCATAAAATGGAGAAAATAAACACAAATAACGGAAACAAGCTAAATCTCGGAATCCAAAGTCAGTTGACACAGATGATAACAATGAAAAATAGGAAACAGATTCCACCGATATGATAAACCTCAAAATTTCAAAACAAAAATGCACATTTCAATAGATGAATGAATTAAGCCCTAATCGATCAATACAAGAAAATCCAAACACGAATTCGTCTATAAAAACCAAAGAAAAACTGAGACAAATACTCCAAATCTCAGAAAATGGAGAAAATAAAAACAAATAACAATGAAGACAAACTAAATCTAGGCATCCAAAGTCAGTTCACACAGATGACAATTGATAACAATGAAAATAGGAAACAGATTCCACCGATATGATAAACCTCGAAATTTCAGAACACAAATGCACATTTCAATAGACGCATGAATTAAGCCCTAATCAATCAATCAATCAATCCAAGAAAATCCAAACACGACTTGATCAATAAAATCCTAATTACTCAAAGTAATACATGAAAAAATACTCCAAATCGAAACTCGTACCTCAACAGATGAAGAACTCAATCAGTGGCCACCGTGCTCTTTGGCGTGTTGCTGATGTTCAAGGTGGCGCCGTTCCTCAGGGAGAGCAACGAGGTAGGAAAAGATCATACCGCCAAAGCAGACATGCAAGAGAGGATCAACAGAGCCGGTCTGGATATACTTAGCGTTGTAATTATCGAGACCTCTCTGCACTGCCTTCTTCGCAGAATCAATGGAGAGCATCGGCTTCACGTAGCCGGGCAGCTCCTTGACCTTCAAACCCTTAATTTCGGAGAAGAATTGCTTCATCGCCATCTCTGCTTCGATTTGCAGAGAAAACCAAACCCTAAAATGAGAATGGAAGATCGAGATCGGAACTTGAGAAGAGGTGTTTGAACAGGCGGGGCGAAAGAAAAATTCTACGGCGATTGTATTTGGTTACATTAGAAATTAGAATGGATGACATTTCAATCGTGGCCGTTTAGTAATTTGGCCCCACATTTCGGTTTGACCGTCTAGATTTTGACAAATGTTCGCTGACCATTCGATTAAGCTTCTCTGTTTGAACTTAGTAAGAACGTACACGTGTACTGCCTCTTATGAACGAAGATTTGTGAGGCATTGTGGGCGTTCATACTTACCAACATATGGTCATATATTTGATGAAAGAGAAAAAAAAATATTTTTAAAAATCTTAAATTAATCTTTTTATCAAATATTTTTCTTTTTCTTAATAAAAAATATGTGGATTATGTGTCGGTAAATATAGACACCATACTTACCAACAAGTAGGTAAGTTTTGGTCATTGAACTTGTAATCTCGGTGTTAAACTTGACCAACACACCACCAAATAAGAAAATTTGGATAAATTATAAAATTGATTTGAAAGGAATTTAAAATTTAGTCTATATTTTATAATATGTAATTTAGTTCATATAATTTGAAAAATATTATAACTGTGGTTTTTTAATTTTAAAAAGGTTATAATTTAATCCATATAATTTTATAAAATCTAAAAAATAGTTTATGTCATTAATAATTATTGAGGAATTAGATACATGTAAGTAACTATTCATATATAAAAATGTGGGTTTTGTCTAATCAATAACTTAAATTTCATGGTTATTATTAACCCATAAAAAACTAGTTTCTACATATTTAATTATGATTAATAATTACTATTTTTAAATTTTATCGAATTATATAGATTAAAATCTAGATTTGTAAAAGCAACCAGAGCAGTAGACCAATACCACCTCACCTCCAATTGTTGTAATGTAATCTAAAAATTCTTTGATAATAATTCATATATATATATAAATATATGTGTGTGTGTGTGTGTTTTAACCTACTTTAATATTATTGTTATTTTTTAATTACTAATTTTTTCCTTCTTTGATTAATTTCACAGATTACTTGTTAGGATTTTAATAACTCTAAGTTCACAAAGTATTCCTTCTATTTTTCGTAGTGCCATTAGTAATTCAATCAATATAAGTGTAATCATAATTTTCATAATGATAATGGCTTGTTCAAAACTTCTCTAATTCATCATTGTTTATAATGTGCTGAGAATTTGAAATCACCACTAATACTTATGTCAATTGGAGACTTATACAAAAATCAAGTCATTGAAGTTTTAGGTCTCGTTTGATTATCATTTGAGCCCCATTTGAAAATTATTTGGTTTTTGTTTTTTGTTTTTGAAATATAAATCTATTTTTACTCAAATTTCTTACGATGTTTTTCACATTTCCTACAAATGTGTCCATCTTTCTTTAATAAAGTATGTGAATTAAAACTTTAAAAACAAAAACAAACTTTTTTAAGTTACTTTTTTTTTTTTTTCCAAACTTTGGTTTGGTTTCTACAAATATAGGTGAAAGATAGATATCGAGTAAGAAAAAACATATGGTAAAGGAGTTGTTATAGACTTAAATTTCAAAAACAAAAAACAAAAACAAACTGATTATCAAACGAGGCTTTGGTTTTTTGTTTTTAGTTTTTGAAATTTAAGCATATTCTTACTCAAAATTCCTATAATGTATTCCATCTTTTCTATAATATACATTTTTGCTTAATAAAGTAGATAAATGCTAACCAAATTTTATAAATAAAAACAAACTTTTTGAAATTATTTTATTTTAATTTTTAAAATTTTAGTTTGGTTTCTAAAAATATAAAAAGACGTATATATCAAGTAAGAAAAAACATAGTATAGACTTAAATTTAAAAAAGTAAAAACAAAATAGTAATTGAGCGTTAGATGTTAACTCATTAACAAAATCAACTAATCTAAACACCCTGCTAAAAGAAGGAAAAATAAAAATGCACTGCATCATGTGAACAAGTTAGGATGGTTTATATTAGTTTAATTGTTGAATTCAAATATATATATATATATATATATTAGCTATAATTTATATTAATAAAGATATGGTCAAATTGCAATCTTAAATCTCTAACTTTTAGAATGTGCTTATTTAGTTTACAAACTTTGTTTAATAAGTTTTTTGGCTTTCAAATTCGGGTCAACACATGTCCATAAATTTATTATCAATGTCTATCATATTCTCAACTTATTTGACAACTTTTTATTCACATAACTATTAGATACAAGATTTATAATTTAAAATTTGATGAGTCATAAAATTTAATTTTATATTTAATAAATCAACTAAGTATTACAAAATTTGAACCTAATGAGTTTAGAAAATTTTTAAATGAAAGAAATTAAACTTGATCATAAATAATATGTATTGAAAAAAAATGTCAATTAGAGCAATTAACTCAACTCATGTTTCTTCATTACCAAGAAATCTCAAATTCCCCAAATCAATTGTCATTGAAATAATATATGTATTAATTTGAATTACACATCATGTATTTTAACTTATTTGGTGAGTTTAGTGAACTTGTGTTAATTGTAAGGTTAGATAAACTAATTATGAGGATGTGTATATTGTGTTTTCTTCTACCTTTGAGAATGAAATACTCAAGCTACCAAATTGAGAGTTCTTGATTCATCAGTGACAATTATGAGTGAGAATGATCAAGATTGATACTCTTAACAGAATAGGTTTAGTCCGAACAACTTTACATCGATATACTATCTTTTCTCCATTCCTTCTTTCCTTTATGTTGATTTTCGTCTAGTTTGATTTAGATTGAGATTAAATATAAAATACACTCTGATTTTAGTTGATCAGAATATGAGATTTGGAAATTTTTCTTTACAATATATATATTAATTTTAAACCAAAATCATTTATTAAAAATAATAAATGGTCATATAAACATAATCTCAAGTAATTTGAACAGAAACAAACAAGAAATCCTTTTACTACTTTGATCTCCATTCACAAGTTGAACTAGCACCTACTAAAATTAGATGAGCTACAGATTATTCCTAAATCTACCAAACTTGCAACTATTTAATTATGAAAATAAAATTTATTTTTTAAAAATCAAACATCAAACCCAACACAAAGAAAGTACATGTTCAAATCTAGAGCCTGTAACAAGCATTACCATTGTTTTAATTTTATTTATTAATAAAAAAAGGTAATTACCCTAAAAAAAAACTTAAGCATTAGTATTATAATGTATTATTGAAATGAAAATAGCTAATTTTAATTTTGGCATATAAGTTCTCAAATTTCTATTTTAATTGCTTTAAAAAAAATTATATTTTAATTATAATTATACTCTCGCGAGGAAACACACAACGTCAATATTCTAGGCGCAATTTACGCTATTTTATTTATTTTCAGATGATTCCACAAAAATATATATATCGCAAATAAGTCGGTCCGAAAAGAAAATTTTCCTTTTCCAGATTACTCATCTTGGAATCTAAGTTCGTTCTCACACCAACCCGAAGAACTCCACCGCTCAAATCTCATCTTGGTTTCTTCGCATGGCCCGAATTTTATCTCAATCGCAATCTGTCTGCTCGAAATTGCAATCATCGCCTTTCAAATTATCGCTGTTGATTCCTTTTTCCTTTTCAATCGGTCATCGGAATCGCTCTACACGTTCCGGCAATGCCAAATTCTTTGAAATTGACCTAGAATCGCCTTCGATCGGGGCTGATTTTGAGGTTCTTGCTATTAGGAAGCTGGACGAATTTGTTCAGAAGATTATCGTTGAGCGATCGACTCCTGATTGGATTCCGTTTGTGCCTGGTTCGTCGTTTTGGGTTCCTCCTCGTCGTTCGAAACCGCGGAAGGTGGCTGACTTGTTTGATAAATTGATTGAACCGCTCACTAAGGAGGATTCTCCTTCTTTTGCTAACGGCCGTGGTCGGCCCTGCTTAGATTTTTTCGCTAAAGGTATATATGAATTTTGTATGTTTTTGTTTTTTCCCCCCTGATTTCTTTGGGTTATTTGGTTGATTGTTGCGGGGAAGGTTGATTGAAAGTGTTGATTTCTCTGATTTTTAGTTATTCTGCTTGGGTGAAACCGAATGAAGATTACTGTGGTTTTGGGAATTCATGTTTTTCGCTATTATTTGATAGAATTTGTTGGATGTTCTGTGGCTCGTTGGTAGAAGTTTGAAGTCTCTAAAGTATGCTCCATTGGAGCTTTACGTTCACCCAAAATCTCAAAAATCTCTCTTTTTTAAACGGGAAATGGTAGTTTCGTTCCATTATACCTGTCAGCACCCGAGCCCTTCCCACAACTTGGACTCAGGAAAAAATAAGAGATTTTATAATTAAGTTTATTCGTGGGCTCAAATCTGAGATCTCTAAAAATCATACCTTGAAATCCACAAGCTTCAACCAACAAGGCTGCCGGTTGGAGACTATTGTAAAATTTTTTGTTGTCCCTTAGGTTCGAATTTTGGGACAGGAACCTGCCGGTAGTTATGTTGGGACAGAGCTCCAATTTGGAGCTATAAAAAAAAAGTTGTTGGATGTTCTTCTAAATTGATATTACTGCTTTTTTGGTGCATATGAATTGAGATGATGCTTGTGATAGCTTTATTTGATTGATGGCTTTGGTAGATCTAATTCAAATTGTATCAATTAGGAACAACGGTGCCGTATTCTCTTCTTTTAGGTTTTACAATGCAATAGCTAGTTGGCCCCGGTCATTTTCTTTAACCTCCAACTTCTAGGTTTGTTTCATTCCATTGTATGTTTCTCTTTATTAGATTACAGCTTATATGTGTGTGTGTGGGTGTGTGTGTGTATATATGTTTATTTTATCAGACCTTATTCAGTTGGTGAGTTATTCTTGCGAACGAACGTTCAAATCACTATTTCCACATGTATTGAAGTAATTAAAACAAAGTGGATTATTCTTTAATATTCAGTTGGTGGTTTGAGATCTGGGCACATAGTCATAATGATAATTGTGTGCATTGTCATTGCCCTTGTCATTTGGTTTAGCCTAGTTAATGACCATTCTATGGTTTATCTGGACTGAGATCTTTATTTATTTATTTTTAGTGAAACCAGGAGCTTGTGATGAGGTTCATTTTTGTTTATTATTACTAATTTTATAAATGCATTAAGCATTGTTTCGACCATTTCTCTATTTGTGTGATCCGTGCGTGAGGCCCTGCTAATCTTCTTAACATTGTTCCGATTTTACTGGGTGTCCACGAAGGGATAATGCATTCAGTATTCTTGCCTAACAAATATTGGATTTGGTTGAAGCTTTGAAATCTTAACTTTAATTTATTAAACATAGTGATCAACATAAGAAAACATTCGATAAAATGAATCCAAGTTAAAAGTTTGTTTATTATGGGAGTTTCTGTTGGCTACCAGTATTTAGTCTGAAAAATAGCATTCTCAGAGGCAGCTTCCCAGCCTATAGCCTGAATAATCGTATTCTATTTTCGGTAATTGTGTAGTTTGTTAACTGTTCATTTTTGGCTCCTGACTAGGGCTTTCGTTTTTGTGTACCGTCTCCCTGTATTCACTCATCTTATTTCAATGAACGTTTGAATCTTGTTTAAGAAAATGTATTCCCAGCTACCAGCCTCATGCAATAATTACGGGGATGTAAGTCGAGTAGTTCAAAATCAAGCATGCAAAGGGGTTTATGCTTATCGACGATTTGGTGATGGTGATGGGGATTGGAGTTAAAATATTTGCATCTTTTTTGGAAATAAAATTGAGTCATTTCACCTTCAAAATTGCGCTTATTTGCATACCATTAAGGCTTTCTCAACTGCCAACTTTTTGTAGTATTTATATTCTTGGAATGATGACATTTCTACTTGAATATAGAGTCCATCTCTGGAGCAGCTCGATTGGCTCCGATAGATACCGAGTCGGAAGCCTCAAATAAGGTGGAGTTGGAGATTGAGGTCAAGGCGCCAACAAGTACAGATAACTCAAACCAGTGTGAGGATTGAGAGAGATGAACCTCATATACCTCATCCACCAAAGCAGTTGGGTAGGTAAATATCTAATATATTAGTGTGCACCTGTATGATGCACACATGGTCAGGAAAGCAAATGTCCAGTTCTTAATTCATATGGTTCACATGTGCAGGATCGTTAGATAGTTGTCGAAGCTTCGAAAGAGCGAATAGAGTAGAAAGTGACGGTGACGAGAGGTCGGAGAGAAATGGGATGCTCGACTGCTGCTGAACTCACTTCCATTCGCTTCGTCTCGACTGCCCTGTCATTTAAAGCCCACTCCCCAAACTAATGGTTATTTATACTTCTTTATTTCTGGACTGGTTACTTTAGGATCTCCAAATTCACCAGCTTGTTATTTAAATGAAGTGAATTGCCAGGATCTTGTCCTCCCCTCCACCACTGTTCCCATCAAATCTCTATGCTATGCACAGCCATAATAAGAACTTTTCCCTATGTATGTGTAAAATAACTAAATTTATTTTTTTCCATTTCAGCATGAAAATCAATTTCAGTTCTTAGTTGCAATATTTTCCAATTTGATTAAATCTTTTATGCTCAATATGCTAAGCTTTTCTTTACTGGTTATGGGTTGCTAAAACATTTTTGATCTGCCTCACTGTTCTATGAAGGATGTATGATCTTTTATGAACTGCAGTCGCAATGTTTTATAGTTTAATGACATTTATGGAGTGTTTGGGTCACCAAGAATAAGGGAGAGAATGGGAATGTGGATGATTTTTCGTGTTTGGGCTACCAAAAATCATTTCTCCTACAATCACGTTTTTCAATTTTTTTTTTTTTTTTTTTTCATTCTCTCCCTAACTATTTACAGTTTAGGGTAAGGTTAGGTTACAGTAGTTAATAGTTTCGGTTTAGATTGTGGAAGGTATATTATTATAGCATGGATTATATAATAACTTAGAATTTGCCTTCCACAACAACATTCTTGATTCTACTTCAATACAATTTCTAAAATAATTCATCTATAGCACATGATTTCCTATCAGTAATAAAACTCAATATGATAGAATTTAATCAGTGAGAAAACCCTCTATTATTGATTGAATTTTATGGGTGATTGAACTCAATTTAGATTTTCTGTTACAAAAGTTTTGATTTTGTGTTATAGATGAAAATACTTTGCCTTTTTTTTATTATACATCCAAAATTCCTTAATAACTTTGTACTTACTTTTTTATTTTTTTTGTGTATAACATAAATAGCCAGCAAGATTTCTTTCATTTACATATTCAAAGATTTCAATATCATTGGGGACTTCATGCTTAGTCTTTCAACTAGCAACATCTTAACTATCTTTCCAATAATTCTCACCAAAAATCAATCAAATATTTAATTATGAACGAAAATTGATTGAAAATAGAAGTGAATTGGAAACAAATTAGGCAATAATCTATATATTCTTTTTAGTTCAACATCAAACAATAGTACAGCTAAAAAAAAAGAGTAAGATTGAAACCATGACTTTTTAGTCATAAAAGACATAATTTATGTTAACTCAGCTATGTTCTCGTAATTGTCACTATAATGATATTGGATATTCAATGTTATGTGAAAAAATTTATGAGATTAATTATGGTAATTATATATGAACACACTAACAAAATCAATGACTTGAGATAGTTTTTATTGTAGGTATATAATTTTTTTTTTTTTAATTCAAGAATAATTGGAGGTTGAGGATTTAAATTTATGATATTTTTATTCATGAGTCAAGTAAATGCCGTTAAACTATTACTCTAATTGATAGGTATATAATCATAACTAGATTTATGATTGCAAGATGGTTGAATCAAATTAATGTCTTTGAATATTTAAAAAAAAAAGTAGTTCTAACTTGTCATTGAAAGTTTTTTTTTTTTTAAAAAAATACTAATTCTTATTTATTGATATTTGTAAATGTTTTTATAAACTTGAGTAAACTCACAATTTTTGTTGGACAATTGCTTGACCTTAATTTAATTGTCAAGAAAAATCTTAAGAGGATAATTACTATGAAAATAAAATACTAATTAAACCATATATTACATTAATTCATGAAAAATAAAAAGTATGTCAGTTTCCCTTCCCAAAACACATTTCTTCTCTTAAATCTTTCAATTGGTGAAGAAAAAAAAAATTGTTAATTCATAAGCCTAACTTATGCTGACGTGTCGCGTTTCAATTGGAGAAGACACGAATGTCACACAATAAAACCATTTGCCTATTCTCCCTCGATTTGTTTGGAGGCATAACGATTTGTGAATTCAATTGTGAGGTCATTTGTTTCGTTTGTTGAAGAGAAGAAATTGGAATTTGATTTGATAAACTTCCAATGGCGGAAGGACCGGAATCGATCCCTTCAAGCTCTCAATCCGCTTCTTATCTCAAATGGCAGGATGCCAATCTCGAGCGGATCCAGGTTTTTTTTTTTTTTTTTTTACGATTTTTTTTTCTTCAATTTAGGTTGATTTGTTGCGAATTCGTTTTAGTTCGACTCGAGAATTTCAATTTCTGGAGAATTTACATTCTCTGGCTTTGTTTAATGGAGGTTTCTTCTTAATGTTCTTTCTTAGGGTTTTGCTTGCCTTGTAATTTGACCTGCTGTGTATGTGGTTTTATATATTGACACATAAATTGGATTAGGTTTTGGATTGAATTTGGGAAAAGTGTGAGTTATGCGAACTCGTGCATTTGGAATTTTTCTGTAGATATTGAATGATTAATTTAGGCCCCTTTGATAATCGATAACTCTTTGATTTTTTTCGTTTTAGAATTTACGCTTATTTTGACTCAAATTCTATACCAAGTGTTTCATCTTCTATGTGAGTCATACCAAATTTTAAAAATCAAAACAGAAAACAAAATGATTGTCAAATGGGGGCTTACTTTTTTGTTTTTGATTTTTTTAATTTAAGCTTGTTTTTTTACTCAAATTCTCTACGAATAGCTCCATCTTCCCTTAATGAAGTATTTGAATCCTGACTGAATTTTGTTTCAAAAAAAAAAACAGAATCAATTCCAAAAATCAAAACAAGATTTTAGAAGCTACTTTTTTTTTGTTAAAAATATATGTAAAAAGTAGACATTAAGTAAAAAAAACTATAGGTTGGAATAGTTGTTGTAGTTTTAGATTTCAAAAATAAAAAATTAAATGGTTATTAAACAGGATCTTAGTGTATGAATTACATGAAATGGGGGGTGGGCAAATCCCTTCGCATTGAACTGCTGTCGGAGGGTCGAACACTTGGGAACATTTGAATTTCTGATTGGAGTGGATCTTGTATCATGTATGATAGTGCGGATTATGTTGAAAATAAGATGAGTTTGGAAAATTTTGTAAAAATTATTTGACGGGTTATCAATGTCCACGAGCATGATTGCCTTCAATTTTTTTCTATAGAGGATTTACTCGATCAACTTACACAATTGTTTTGGGTAAATAGCTGCTCAAAATTGAACAAAACATCACGTAGCTAAACTTTTTTTCAGTTTGTTGCAGCCATCAGTCAAGCAAGATCTATGATGTTGAGCTAGGAAGAAAATAACTATTATGGGAGCTTATTAATTTGCCAAAAATTTGATTGATACAGCAGTAAATTAATTCATTATACAGAAGTCCTATCTAACATAAGGGCATAACCTATAAACTCTAGTGCAACTAACAGAATGAGGTTGACAACTAGAACTAAGATTAAATACATGTGGTTCCATCGTAACTTTCTTACATTGGCTCGTGACATGGTGCCATTTTAAATTTTAACATATCCGATCAGAAAGCATTTTCTTGATTTGTTTCTAGCAATCTGAATTGGAATAAAGTGCTCGTGCAAATGGTTATTTAAATTTCTGATTAAAGCTTCTTACTAGGAGAAACAACATTCTTTCTCAATTCTTTATCTTGATTTCAGGTTCCTAAAACTTTCAGTTTCCCCACTGTTCTCAATGGTAGCGTGCAAATGATTCCAATCATGTATCCTGCACTTGTTCCTGGATCAGCTCCTCTGGAAAATCAAAATCGTGGAGCTGGTATTTATGCGGTTCCTTCTTTCCCATCATTGGGGGCGCCTATTATTGGAATGTCAACCAACAATCTTATTCCTTTGACTTACAGCATACCCACGTCAGTATCTCTTCCATTATTCTATAAAATGAAATAAAGTAAAAATGTTTCTAGAATGGCATTTTGATGTTTCAATAGGGATTTGATTGAGCCAAACATATTTGCATTGATTTCATTTTTATTTAATGAATTAGTTACAAGTTACCTTGGTATTTAAGAGGTCTACACTCTCTCTAGCTTTAATTTTAGCTACTAGCCTCTTAGCATTAGCGGACTCCCCGCTATAACTCCCTCCTCTCTAACAGACTTGCAATTCGTTTCTGTTATAATATGACTTATTGGCCTCTACTCATAATATGCCACTGTACAAGTGAAATGAATCAAGGGCTTGACATTCATTCCATTCATATCTCTTTCCCAAGTGTTCATCTTGTCCTCAAATAGGAAATTGGGGAACGGTTGTATCAGCAATCAAATTCTAATCTTTACAAGTAGCCTCTTCTATTGATTGTTCTTTCCATTGAGTTATGGACCTAACATTATCAAATGAATCAACTTAAGTTGTTCCATCTCTGGAATTTGGAGGGTATATTATGAGTGCTAGAAGATTGTGTGAATGGAAACTTTAAGAAACTTCATGAATGTGCTCCACAGGTAGAAAAGGGTTCATGGTATCTAGAAAAGAGCTTCTCGTTGCCCTGGTCCTTGTGTGCATAAATGAAATGAACGGGGATCTTGAGTCTCAACAACTTTTAATGAAGACATTTTTTCATATTTTGATATAATGTCCAGGAACTAACACATTGAATGTCAGCCCTCCCATCTCTTCTCACCAACAAAAATGCTTGACGAGTTGAGACTTGTTGACTTCTATCATTTGTAATTTTCAAGTAGTTGGTTTTCAGTGTGATGATTCATTCACTCAGAGTTAGCACGAGATTTTGAGTGTGTTGTGATATCTTTTGTTACTGTAGTAGAACTCATACCAGTAATAGAACAAGTTCTGAGAGTGGTACAGCAGTTGAGGAGAATGGGCGAGTAGAAGGACAACAGCAGCAACAGCAGCAGCAACCAGCACCTCAAAGACCAGTTGTTAGAAGATTTCAAATTGCAATACAGATCGATTTGTTGCTCATATTGAAGCTTGCTGCTGTAATTTTTCTTGTTCATCAAGATGGTTCAAGGCAAAGGCTTATTGTTCTGGTGATTTGTGCTTCAATAGTCTATCTGTAAGCATTCATATTCTTTTAACTATTAACAGTTCCTTATTTGCACGGATCCTGGTTATAGGTGAAACTATTACTAGCTGTCCGTAAGTATTCTATTCCTGATAAACATAACATAAATGGCCGACTATTTGCTTCTACCCTTTAATAGGCTACGGTAATACTTAATGGAAGCGTTTGACGAATCTTGTTTTGAATATTATATGTTCTTTACCCAATTGATATTTCCTATTTTAACTTTAGTGAAAATGTGTTGTAACCTGATTTTCTCTTGGATATGTCTTTTTTGGATAAGAAACAATTTCATTAGATTTATGAAATTACAACGGTAAAAAAGTCTTCATGGAATTAAACAAGTTCTCTCTTGGATATGTCATAGATATCAAACCGGAGCGCTTACGCCATTGATACGCTGGCTTTCGCAAGGCATGCAAAGGGCAGCTGTACCGCCTCCGAGACCAGGAGTTCGTGCAGAGGATGCTGTGGTAGCTGCTCCAGCTGCAAGGCAAGAGGCTCAAATTGCTGCTTTTCCAGGTACCTTTTTGCCAAGTAATGTGGATGACTTATAATGTATTGAGGGA
Organism: Sechiopsis laciniata; assembly: GCA_037833695.1. Lineage (NCBI taxonomy): Eukaryota > Viridiplantae > Streptophyta > Magnoliopsida > Cucurbitales > Cucurbitaceae > Sechiopsis > Sechiopsis laciniata. The sequence continues at coordinate 11,540,665 of JBBMKA010000009.1, read as the reverse complement.
AGTATGAGCAAAGAAAAAACCATTTTTTTAAAGCAAAATATATAAATCAAACATGTACAACCTATCCAAATCTTCATAGAGAGCAGAGGACACCGACACCCCGAGAGGGACAAACCTCTACCATAAAAAAGAATCATCCAATAACATTCAAGATCTAGATTAATATCAAAAGGTAAAGAACTACAAGATAAACCAAGTTTTCATAGGTAGTTAGACCCTCCCTCTTGAGAACACTCTCTCAAGCCCTAAAGACTAACTCAATATCTGGATGCCTTTCACTACTCATACCCCTCCTAATTATAATCAAAAGCCTCTAACTAACTCTCCAAATAATTGCTAACATACCTCTATAATATTCTTTATTCTTCTAAGACCCAAACTTATCATCGTCCTCCCTAACCATGGGAGATTCAAAACTACAACCACAAAGAAATCAAACTTTAACGAGGCTAAACAATACGCCACACCATTACACTCGGTTAGCGTACGGAAGAAAACAAAGCTCAACCTCTTAGCTAAACACCAGATATCAACCTCTTAGTAACCATTTTATTGCAAGATTTGATTAATAATGGTTTTATGAATCCCAATTGACTGCTTTTCGATGTATCTGTAAAGTTGCTAAGTTGTAGTAAATTTCTTATAACTAATGGCAGAGGGACAACCGGCGGCGGTGGAGGGCGAGAACCAACCTGAAAATGAAGGGAACCGAGGCGTTGAAAATGAGAATGTGGCGGAGCCTGGTGCTGGAAATGGAGGTCTAAACTGGTGGGGAGTGGTGAAGGAAATCCAGATGATAGTCTTTGGGTTTATTACTTCCTTGCTCCCAGGCTTCCATAACCACATGGATTAGAGAACATTACTGGAAGCTCATGAACCAATCTAAAGCTGGAAATGTTTTTTTTTTTTTCCTTTGAAAAACAACTTACAAAGTTATGAAGCATGTTGCAGTTAGACGGATCTGTCTGTATAAAAACCGAAACAATGGAATTTAGCAGTGAATTATGGGTTTAGCTTCATATATAAAGGATATTTTTGTCTTTTCCTTCTCTCTTGCGAAGTTTCTTTGTAAATGAAACTGAATTTCTTCATTTTTATTTTATAAATCACCGTGATAAGATGGCTTCATTAGTACATGACCAATTTTTCATTGGATGACAAAAATATAATGTGCCTTCGCCTGCCCTTTTCGTATTTTATGTAATTTATATTTGAGTTTTGAATGAATTATTTTTCCTAGTTTTTTTTTTAATAGAAGTTTCAAATTTCATTGTCAATGAACTCTTAGAAAATTAATGAATAAAAACTTCGATAAAAAAATTAATTAATAAAAGGTGCTTTGTCTACGGTTGGACATATCCACTAGTTAAATGGGGACGAAAAATGTTTTCCCTATCCTTGATTTATTAATACATATATATATATATATACATATATATATATACATATATATATATATATATACATATATATATATATATATCCATATATATATATATATAAAGTATAAATAT
>JBBMKA010000009.1:11516728-11531277 GCA_037833695.1 Sechiopsis laciniata | reverse complement strand
TATATACATATATATATATACATATATATATATATATATACATATATATATATATATATACATATATATATATATATAAAGTATGAATATTTTCTTCAAAAATTTAATATCTAATTTTTTTTGAAACAAGGGTTATCATGCCCGCTAGGCACCAAAGACATCGAAAGAATGAAGACAGAGAAAAAAAAATGAAGACAGGGGTACAGACGTTCAAAGCTCGAGCCTTCGACCACTGTGTCATCCTTAGAGACAAAAATTTAATATCTAATTGAAAAATAATAAATATTTATTATTAAAAGTAAGTTTTAATAAGGAAAAAAAATTATATGGGAATAATTCCCTGCCGTCCTTACTCCCTTCTCCGCAAAATTTGACAGCCATTCCTATTCCCATCCAATGGACATTGTTAATGAAGACTTGAAGTTTACAAAACAAGCTTCTTTGAAGATCTCATATTTGAATCCTTCAATTGGACATTGGAATGGGTGTGCATACTTCTAGATAGCTCCCATTTCCAGTTTCAAAAAAGAAAATAGATAATTTATAGTTTTCAATTGCATTAAAGTGCTCATTATCATTATTGTTTGATCATCAACGCCCAAAAAACGCATGACAGTCTTGTTACAATTTTCATTGAATGTAGTGGAAATGATCATTCATCTCATACTTCAACGGTTGAACCCATAAAAATCTCAATGAAAATATCAAGGGCTTAATACCATGTTCATATATAAAAAAAAAAAAAAAAAAAAAAAACTAAAGTTTTCTGCCCACAAATGAATAACTTAATCGATTTAAAACAAGATATGAATATTAAATATTATGATCATCAACATTTATATTTTTTTTTTTATATCCATGACTGTTCGGGCCAGCTTGTGCGCACCTCGACTAATGTCACGGAATATACCGTCTGACCCTACAACATTTGGATTATATCATTTGCTGATCAAGCATGAAAGTTTGATCGTCCATTGTTGAGTGTGATGTGAGTTGGGGAAGGCCAAAAACGAAAGGAAAGAAACACAAGAACTTAATATGAGTAGCCGAACTGAAGTTAGAAGCGTATACCAATTTGCATACAGAAACTCAGTTTCTCTCAAAATTCAAACTTCTACGAAACATAATGCCTAAAACTCAACACAACAAAAGACTCAATGAGCTTAAACTCACCAAGAAGCCACATTCGCCGTTGCGAATATTGATGCCACCAAATCAATACTTGCGGCTGGAGAACCTTGTATCACGCATCTCCCATGCCGGTCTAATTTCTTCTGATATATCGCTTCTGATTGCTCGTTCGATAGGTTTAACGACAAAGAGATACTGTCGAAAAGCCAAGAAGAGAAGCAAACAGATAGACTTAGTTCCAGAAATCATAAAAGGTTAGCAAAAATTATAGAATCCTTTAAGTTAAAGATGCATTACTTGGAGTGCAAAAATTAAGGGAATCAGCAACTTCCCCCTTTGATTGGGGTTTGGACCCTCAATCAATTTCTTATCAACCAAAATAGACTTGCTTCCATTCAGAACAACTGTGGTGATGGTCTCAACCAAGTGAGGAATCCAAGCAATTCCATTTGGAAGGACCTATTGAGAAAAAAGAAGTCAAACTACCAATTTGAAAACTTTTTTTTTTAATTCAATGATATTGAGGGTGGGGGATTTGAACCTCTAACCTCATAGTTATCGGGTCATATATCATACATTATATCAGTTAAGCTAAGCTATTGTTAGCATCCAATTAAAAACAAGTTAATTAAAACTTTTGGGAAGAAACAAAGAAAGAGGTAGAACCTTTTCATCCTTCTCGTTCTTGTTGCACCGTCCACTGTTCTCGACTAAAACAACTGGAATATTCGACCCCTAGAAGACAGAGAATTTAGATAGATATTTGTATCATTCAATGAGAAACAGATAAATGAATGTAAGATTTTGTTGAACAAAAGGAAGACATGGATTTCATCTCATTCCAGAATTCTGAGAGAATTTACTAAAAGAAAGATCAAAGACATTAAATGCCATTGTTATAGCACATCAATAATTCACATACCAACTGCCAAAAATCCTTGGATGTATTCTACTTGTTAAAAACAATAAGTGAAGTCAGTCGCAGAGCAGTTGCATGTATTTTTTATTTTTTTTGGATATGCGTGTGTCAAAGCCTACTTATGGACACTACAACTATTTTCATGAGACATATGGTTTGACCCTACAAAATATGGATGTCAAGGAAACCTAAAGAAATTTCTTTTTAGATAAATGACAATCATGGATTGAACCCAAGATCTCTTGAATCCCCAAGGTCTTTTTTGACCACTAGGTCAACCCATGATGATTAGATTATTTGCATGTTTCAAGCATGTGCAGCAAAAGCTAGTTTAGATTTAACAGAAACACAAAGATATGACCCAAAACGTGACTTTTTGAATTAGTGTTTTTAGGAAAGATATAATGTAATGAAATGGATACTATCAACTAAAAAGCTATTGACAGACATATGCATACAGCTAAAAACTACACAAAGAAACAAAATTGAACTCAAGATTATCTGATATGGCTAACAAAAATGGCAAAACCCACCTGGATATCATTTTTGTTGAAAGAGGCGCCTGATCGGACTATTTTCAGTAGAGCTTCTGATCTTCTTGAGAAAAATTCTTCATATGGTAATCCATCTGGTGGGGAAAATTGAGCATGAGTGAGGACGACCAAAGCCCTGTTCCATATTGCTTTACCGAAACTGTCTGTTATGGCTTTAATAACCTGCTTTTCCAAGTTATCTACTCTATATGAATCCAAACGGTCCACATAGAGAAGAATATCTATGGTCTTATTCAAAAGAAAGCTGCTCACCAAACCCCAAAAAATCCCCAACAAGGATAAATATGTAGAAGTAAGAATAAGAATCAATTAATCATCTGAAAAAAATAATCTGAAATTAAAATATAAGAACTTGCCGTTTTATGATCTCAAGTGTCTGGTCATTGATATAACCACCTTCTACGATGCCGGGTGTATCGATGATGTTTAACGTAAACCCAGCCCGTGAGCGAGAGACCATCACAGGCCTTGGCACTTCTGACTACAAACATGTCACTACTAAAATCATTATGTACACTTGAATCAACCAAAATACACGTGAAGAGAATGGCTAACGAGTACCTGAAAAGAACTAACAGATACAGCTCTTTCACCAATTATGGAATTCACAGTGGATGACTTTCCAACACCACTTTTCCCCATTACAAGTATAGTCAAGGTGCTGACATTCTATAGGAAGATATCAAAAGTCAATGAATCGAGTTCGTGAAAAATTCAGTGCAGATAAAGCGTAAAGGGAAAACAGATCACGTAGATATGAATTTTGTGATCTCGACAAATGCGTAAAATGAAAATATGACCTCCTGTTTCAGTCTTCCCAGCAACTCAAGCAATTTATCTTGTGTAGCCATTGCAAAGTTGTTAATCCCAATCCATTCACGAACAATCTGGGATGCCATGAAAATGTGTGTGCCTGTCGTATAATTTCATGAAACAAAATAAAAATACTTGCATTAGTCCTAGCCCAGAAAGAGATTCCAAGAAAAGGAAAAAAAAAATTGACTGTCAATATGTACGTATATAAGTATGTATGTACATATACAGTAAAAAATATAAACTTTTTTTAATGAAAAAAATAGCATAGATAACATAGGAAGTGTCTCTAATCACACTAAGAAAAGTGCCCCTCATAATTCTCATGAAGTAAATGTCAATCATAATTCTCCAGTGTTCAGGCAGCTAACATGCACTTGGACTATTCTCGTGGAACAAGCGTCTAACCCTACTACACTTCCTTGTCAAGAAAACTCGTAATAAATTAATTTTTAGATAGGTGGTTAGCATGGAATAAATTGATTCCCTTCGAGTTGTGTCACTCAATTCTTACAAAAAGCCAAATGAGCGGTATGCTTATACCCAGAGAATTCTTTTTATTTTCTTTTTCTTTTTTCCATGCAAAAATATGAGTGAACCTTATCCATGAAAACCATCATGGAGTAGCTCAAGTGGTCAAAGAGGGTCTTGGGGTGCTTAAGGTGATGGATTCAATTTATGGTAGCCATCTACCTAGAAATTAATTTCCTACAGGTTTCCTTGACATCCAAATGTTGTAGGGTAAGGCGGTATGTCCCATGACATTAGTCGAGATGCATGCAAGCTGGCTCGGACAGTTACGAATATATATATATATATATATATATAAAAACCTTATCCATGAAACCTAATGCAAAATCTAAAAATTGCAAAAGACCATACAAATCAATTTCGTGACCACATATTAATTCTCACAAGTGACAAACGAAGAGAAGTGGTTCTTCAACAATTCATCACTAGCTGACAAAAATTAAGCTAAAGCTGCTTGATACGTCTAATAGGTAACAAATTTATCCAGCCTTATTGATTTTATTGGTGAATTATGTCGAATACAAGCTTGTATAATGCCATCTACCTAATCCAATAAGATAACACTCAGGAATCTAATGTTTATGAAAACGTTATTTAATTTCTAAGATTATATGCACGACCGAGAAATGTTCACATGGAGAGATGTAAGGCCTAAATTTACATCCCTCCCTCAATGCCCATAATTGAGACCATAAAAACCATCATCAAGTGACCAAGTGCTTTAAGAGTGTCATAAGACCATCATCTAGTGACCAAGTGGTTCAAGAGTTCAGAAGTGACGAGTTCAATAAATGATGACCACCTAGGTACCTACCAAATAATTTACTCACTGATTTTCTTAACATCTAAATATTATAGGGTAAAACTATATGTTCTATGGTGCGGTAAACTCGCCCAGATACTCGGACAAAAAAAAAAAAAAGAGACCATAAATTCTTCAAAATCATAAGAGAAAAAGAAAACTCCCCATCCAAGATTCCCATTCCGAACCTTAAGTCTAGAAGAAAAAGAAACTGACAATTCTTCGTATCCCCTCAGTTCCGAGACAAATAAAGCAGATTGTTGAACAAATGAAAAGCAGGGGAAACAACGAACACACTCAAACGGCAATGGAAAAAAAATAAAAAAATTACAAAAAATAACGCATTGTTAGGGATAAGAAAAAGATAAAGCAAGTTGCAATTCAACCAAAAGCCACGAGTACGATGAATTGAGAAAGAAACAGTTAAAATTACCTAATTCCGGAGAGTCGAGACGGAAGAAAGGAAGGAATCAAAAAATGTGTAAGGGGTTTATGTTCTTGAAGTTCTTAAACCCTAAAAAAGAGAATTAGCTTTTTTCTGGTTCTCTGTGTTCTTATCGCTATCTCATCAACCTCATTTCCTCCTTTCTTTCTTCCCTCGTGACAATAGTTTATATGCTATTTCAAATACACCCTCAATATAGTTGATTATTTTGTTTGGTGTTAATTTATTTCAATTCATGGTCATGACTTCGAGTCCAAAAATTGAAATTCGACTATTATATTATTTGAAAGCAATTGTTTTTCTAAATATTAAAAAAAAAAAACCAATTTAAGTCTACAATTTTTTTTAATCTAAATTTTCAAAAAAACTTAATTTTAAATTTTAAATTTGGAAGTTTCTAAATTTTAAGCTACATATTTAAAACAAAAGTTTGGTAAATAAAATGATATTTTAATCATTGGGTCTTTTATTATGTGAGTAGAGAGCTTTGCACTATCAACAAAAATTGATAGCCTATTTGTTTCATTATTTGGTCGTAGTTGATAACCTTTTTTTTTTTTTATTGATTTTATTATATGTTGGTTTATATATTCTTAAATTTCCAATTATATTATCTTTAAAAAGAATTTAGTGTATAGGAGAACATTTTAATCTATTTAATTTTTTTCTCAATTAGTCCATTCATCAACCTGTTCATATGTATTAGATCGACTTATTGACTCGACTCGACTCATATATTTTCAGTTGATTTAAGTTGGGTTCATTGTTCAATTTTTTTTTCCAGAAAAATTAACAATTCATAATATATATATATATATATAATATTGACATTAGGTGAGAAATTACAAACCTTACGTAGATATAATATGGTCAAGATTAGAACTAAGTACTCATTTTGAGGATTAAATTTAGAGTTTAAATGGATTACATTGATGCCAATACGAGCAATAGCTGCATTAATATAAATTTAATGACCAAAAGATCTTAGGTTTGAATTCTCCACGTAATCTCAAAAAAATGGATTACATTGATAATTACTTTGATGAATTATCATAATAATTGATTTTGAACCTTTTTTTTACAATTAAATTAGATATTTGTAAGTTAATGAATCAAAATAACAAAAAATAAGTAATATTATCATTATTATGATGTCAGCCAAGCCGAACTAGCGCTAATTATACTGTTCCGTTTGTAAGTCGCCAAAGTTCATATTCTCTCCACGCACAAACGCGAACCTCTCTCTCTTTCTCTCTGATTTTCCCTCTTTTGTTTTCTCGATTCCTAAATTCACTTTTCTTCTTCTCTTTCGCTCCAAGAATCCACAGTCCTCTCCCTTCTCCGGCTCCGCCGTCTCCTCATCCACCGCCGATCGATCATCACCGACTCCACTTATGGTATGTTCCTCTTTCTCTCCCTCTAGATTTTAATTCTGTATTGATTTCTGGATCGATCTTCGCCGTTCCTCGACTCGACGGAAAACCGCCGGCATGTATCTGTTTCTAGTTTTGGTAAAACCGATGGCGGTTTTCCGGCCGGATCATCCGGAATCTCGGATTAAGTATTGGCGATGATCCTTTCGTTGATTGGATTCGACAGCCGTCTGTGGCGGCGTTGGAGAGTTCACGCGGCTGACTATTTCTCCCTTTCACATTATTAAAATATTGTTAATGTTTGGCATTTAGGTTTTGTTTACTTTCCATGACGTTTTTTTTTTAATTTTTAATTTTTTATAATTCTGTTAAATGATTATTTATTCGTAGATTTTTTTATGAAATATGTGTGTGTTGAAAAATTAGGATTAAAATTAAGTCTTTAGACTTTTCTGTTTATTTAATTTTTTCATTTTGGGGATTTTGCATGTATATTAAAAAAAACCAAAATAATTCCATGTATAGCATAATTCTCAAACTTAATCATTTGAGGCAGAAAAACCAAACATGCTTGGTAAAATGACTAAAAGGTTCATTAGTCTATCAGTTGGACCGATAGAAATCTATCAGTTTCAATAATTTATTCTTGAGAAAACCCACATTCAAATTTCCTCATCTTCCTCTTTCATTCCCCTCTGTTTTAGAAAATGTATGGCCTAAAAAACAGAGCTCAAATATCTTCAAATCCCCCTCTATTTCCGTAATTTTTACCTTTACCTTCTTCTTCATCCTCTTCTCTTCAAATCCCCAAATTATTCACAATCAACAAACCCCTCTCTCCCTCTGCAATGACACTCTGTTCCAAGACTTCTACTTCTCCAAACTCTCCTCTTTCCCCAATTGTCTTCTCTCTTGTCGGAAAAACTTGTCGGCGCCGCCCTCAACTTCACCTCCGCTGAATTTCACTTTCGCCACCCACCGACACACACCGACATAAAGAGAAAGGGTATATTTGGAAATTCAAAAGGTATCTAAAAAATGTGCTATGTATGAACTTATTTAAAATTTGTGCTATAATTAAAATAGGTGGGCCAAAAAGTGCTATGGGTAGCAAATTCCCAAATAGGAATAAAATAAAAATCCCTACGATTAAAATAGTACAAATTTTTATATATAGCTGTCAAAATAATACTCAAGACACCCACTCTTCTACAACTCCACGTGACCTGCCTCGTGAGCCGGGAAAAATAAACCAAGTTAAAAATACTATTTTCTTCTTAAATTTGGGAGTTGTTTGGATGAGGTTTAGACGAGGAGTTAGTTTGATGAGTTATTTTGAATTGTCAAAAATTGAAAGTTGTAACAAAAAAACTCGATTAGATGTGGTTTTTTTTTTTTTTTTTTTTCTGTAGAGGAGTTAGAGTAAAAAACTTGTTTGAATGTAGATTTAAAATGAATAGTTATTTTGTGTCCTTAAAAAAAGAATGATTAAAAATGAGTTATTTTGATTGATTGGAAATAAATGATTAAAAATGAGTGGTTAGAAATGATCGAGTACTTATAAATTAATGATTAGAAATGAATTGTTAGAAATGAGGAGTTATTTTTAAAAGGAAAAATGAGAAGTTATTTTGAGGAATTACAAAAACTCGTTTGGATGTAGATTTTGAAGGATGAGTTAGTAAATTATCAATCTAAAACCTCCTTAAATATGACAAACAAATACCCCCTTGGAGTCTCGTTTCATTGGAAGTCTAATTTTAATTTATCAATTTTCAATTTTTAAATTTATTCCATTTTGGTGTATGAACTTTTAAGTCCGTCAATTTTGATTTTTGAACTTTAAATTTTTAATTTTAAATCTTAAACTTTTAGAAAATATCAAATTGTTCTTTATTGAAAACTTTTTGTTAATTCTTCTTAATAAAAATTACTAACTTCCACCATAAAGTTTAAAAATATACTCACATATTTTCTTTACTTGTATTTAAATTATTAACATTATTTGATCAATTTCAATTATATTAACTTCAAATTTATTATAGATAACCAATTAATTTTTTTTATTTTAAGTATGGAAACTAAAATTGAATATATAATAGTTCAAAAACTAAAGTAGAGTAAACTTGTAAATTGAATGACTAAAATTGAAATTTTGAAAGTTTATAAATTAAAGTGAAACATTATTTAAAGATTAGAGACCAAAATGACATTTTAACGTAAACTAAGCTTAGAAACCCATTCATTTAATGCTACGTGGATACATTTTTCAATTATATTCTTGATTTGTTTATTACAAAATCAAGATATAGTGGTTTAGTTTTTGGATAAACATATATATAGATATATAATTAAGTGAACATTCTCTTATCTTGGCTGAACTGTTTACTCTTTTGGGTGGATTTAGTTAGCTAATGAATTTAACAAAAATAGCGAAAATTTAATATAGGTTGCTGGAGTGAACAAGGAGGGGGAGGTGAGAAGAATCACTCTGACAAGGCCACTATCTTTGGAGCGAGGATCAGATGCGGCCGATTACAGAGCTCCTAACTTGCTACAACGCATCATAAGCATCTTTAAAGATGTACGGCCAGGATCAGATCTATCTCACTTAAAGGTAACCCTTCTCCTCTCTAAGTTCTAATGTGTACTTTTTTAAGTGAGTCTAACTTGCACACACCTCAATTATTGTCATACAATTTACGTCTTCATATTACAATATTTGGATGTCAAGAAAAATTGTAAAAAATTAATTTCCACGTAGATAGTCTCATGGATTCCCTCTAGATAGATCTTATGTGTATTAACTAGTTGATAACTTGATAGACCATAAATTTTAAGGCAAAATTGACTAATACACCTAAACTTTGCAGATTGTATAAAAAGAATTTTAAATCAATAATGGTATAATTGAAACTCTAAAGCCCTACAACAACTATTTCACCGGATGTTTTTTTTTCTTACTTAAATATCTATATCATCTAAATCTTACCTATGTCATTAAAAACCAAACCAAAATTTGGTAAAAAAGGTAGTTTGTTTTGGATTTTGAATTTAGTTAGTATTCACCTACTTTTTCATGAAAAGATGAAACTCATATTAAAAAAATTGAGTAAACTAGGCTTAAATTTCAAAAACTAAAAACAAAAACCAAATGAAGAAATTTGAGTAAAACTAAACTTAAATTTCAAAAATTAAAAACAAAAACCAAATAATTATCAAACGGGACTTAAACTTTCCACCTCATGAGTTAACTTAGTAGATAGAACTAGAAGGTTTTTCGAGGAACTAAAAGATACATGAGCCCAATCTATAACGATTACTTATCTACGATTTAAATTGATATATTTTATAAAACTAGTTTTAACCGATACAATTTTAGTCTGGTGTTTTTATATATGCCATCCTCAAATTTTGGGTATAATTAATATTTTGATACTAATTATGCAAATCAATGGCTTGTTATACATATAAACAAATGCAAACATGAGTTTTTTTCCCACTTTCTTATGAAAAGATGTAAACATAAGTTTTGTTGCTAGAAGCATGACCTGTTAGTGAACTAAAAAAAGAGAATAATAATAATTGGTTTATGTAAATTTCAGGTGCCTCCACAGTTCAACATGCCAAAATCACAACTTCAATGTTATGGTGAATCAGTGTATTGCTTCAATGAGGACATGTTAAAGAAATGCAACAATGGGAAGAATCCAATAGACAGATTTGTGGCTGTGGTAGCATGGAATATATCTACTTTTCGTCCTTTAACTTTTGGTATTTCTCCCTTGAACCCAATTCTTGGGGAGACTCATCATGCTTCAGCAGGCTCCCTAAATGTTCTACTTGAGCAGGTTCTTAATTACTCAATCATGATCTTGATTCTCTTTCTATCTTTGTCTTTGTACTGACTCTTTGTTAGGAAATTTGTGATAGATTTCACACCATCCGCCGGTGAGCGCGCTCCACGCTACCGATGAAAAGGAAAACCTGCAGATGATATGGTGTCAGCAGCCTGTGGCCAAATTCTATGGTACCTAAAATGTCCATTTATCTTTATATAATAGATGTCATCAGTGTACAACCTTAGCAGCAGGATTCAATGCCATATATATGGTTTTGTTCTTCTTAATAAATCAATCTTCTAATCATCATGGGTTGGTCTAGTACTGGTCAAGAGAACCTTGGGGAATCAAAAGATTATGGGTTCAATCCATAGTAACCATCAACCAAAAATCAATTTCCTATTGATTTTCTTGACAACCAAATGTTGTAGGATTAGACGCTTTGTCTCATAAGAATAGTTTAGGTGCGCAAGCTTGCTCGGACACTCACGGATATTGATAGGAACCTATCTTGATATTATTCAATAAGGAGGTTTCGAGAACTCTCCTCACAAAGGCCTAACCCTTTACACCAATATATTTATCGTAACTAACTCTAGTTAATTAATCTAACATAAAATGGAGTCTATCTTATATTAACATAATAACAAAATAAAATAAACTAATCTTTTGTGTATGATTGTTTTTTTTTTTTTTTGATATCGGAACATACCGCATGACTCTACAACATTTGAATGTCAAGGAAACCCGTAGGAAAAAAATTTCTAGGTAGGTGGCTACTATGGATTGACCCATCACCTCTTAGTTTCTCAAGGCTCTCTTGACACTAGGCCACTCCACATGATGGTTGTATGGTTGTATAATCCTTTTGAGTGTGTTAGGGGATAGAAGTTACTTGCTAGATGTAATCTTGACCTTGCACAGTGAATACACAAAATATTTGAATTTGAATCCATGGAAATCAGCATCAGCTAAATCACTTTTGTAGGTACATCTGTGGAGGTGGAAGTAAGGGGGAAGAGAGAGCTGAGGCTTTCAAACCATAAAGAAACTTATGTTATGAATTCTCCAAATCTGATGTTCAAATTTCTTCCAACACCTGGGGCTGAATGGACTGGTAATATCAGAATAGCATGCCAAGACAGTGGTCTTGAAGCTGACTTACGTTGTAAAGGTCTTTCTTTCTTTGGATTTGGAGGAAATGCTAGATCAATCAAAGGAAAGATTTTAGATAGCCATTCGTCGAAGCCTCTTTACGAGGTCAACGGTCATTGGGACAGGTAAAACTAAGATTGTGGATCAAGTATTTTTCTACATCTCATTTTTGGAATCATCTCTAGTTTTCTACTTTCTAAGAGCATATCTTGTGGTTTCAAATCTTTTGTTAGTTCATAGCTGGAGAGGACAATTGAATCAAAGAAAGTCCTCTTTTTCTTTCCTTTCCTTAAAATGTTCAAACTATTCTATATTGACAATCAATCATCGTACAACAGCGTAGTGGTCAAGAGTGTCATAAGTAACTAAGAGGCAATGAGTTGAGTTCAATATATATTGTAGGGTCAGATGGCATATCCCGTGAGAAAAGTCGAAGTGCATGCAAACTGATCCAACACTCACGTATATATATGTATTTTTATATTAAAACTATATTGACATGTTGTAGGGTTAGACGGTCTATCATGTGAGAATAGTTAAAACTAAAAGTGTGCAAACCTGGCCCAGACACTCAAGAATATTTTTTTAAAAATGGCATAGATTCATAGTTATATTATTCACTGAGACGTGCACAAATAGGGCTCTTCATTTCCTCTAAACTCATTCAACTTATATTGCAGAACTGTCATGGTGAAGAACATCGAGAGTGGCGAAGTTGCGGTCATATACGATGCAAAAGAAAACATTTGGAGGCTGAGAACTCCTACAGTTCAAGACCTAAAGGTATAACAACACTTTTCATACATGCTTTTCATAAATGAATGAAAATTTGACACAACCAAAAGAAAGCTCTCTAGACTTGTTCAAGTTTTTCAATTACCAATACATTTCTCAACTCATTAATCAAAACATTCACCTGATTGCGAGTCTCACAAATTGCACTCATATTCAACAGAGTGTGTTGCCAAGTGAATCAGCAGTTTTATGGAGTGAGGTGAGCCAAGGCATTGTGAGCAAAGACTGGGAAGCAGCAAAAAGAGCAAAGAGAGCTTTGGAGGAAAACCAAAGGGAGGTTGCAAGAGAAATGGCATCAAGAGGTGAGACTTGGGTTCCTAAGTATTTTACTTTTTCTCATACTAAAGAAGGTGGGTGGGACTGCACACCTATCCAAAAGTCAGTCCCTCCTGCCCCCATTATTGTACCCAAATAACATATTCCTTTCCTCTCAATTTTTTTGTTCAATAACAAAACATCCAAGTTTTTATAAGGACTCTGTCATCATGTGTTGATCTAGTTGTCAAGAAAGCTTTAGGAAACCAACAGATTATGGGTTTAATTCATTACGACTACCAATGTAGGAATTAATTTTCTACAGGTTTCATTAACATCTAAATGTTGTGGGTCAAGTAAGTTGTCCTGTAAAAATAGTCGAGGTGAGTGTAAACTGGTCGAACACTCACAAATATCAATAAAAAACAATAATAATAATAATGTCTCTACAACCATCATGGAGTGGTCTAGTAAAGAGGGTCATGGGGAACTAAGAGATAATAGGTTCAATTCATGGTAGCCTCCTACTTAAGAAATAATTTTCTATGAGTTTTTTTGACATTCAAATGTTGGAGGGTCAAGTACTATATCTCGTAACAATAGTCAAGGTGCGCGCTCAAGTTGGCCTCACGGATAAAAAAAAAAAAAGTCTCTGTTATAGAAGAACTAAAAACGAAAAACAAACCAAGTTGGTGAACCAATCCTATCCACCCCAACTGAACATCTTGAACCAACACTTAATCACCAATGGAGAAGAACACTTTCCTTTGTTCAAGATCAAAAGCCACATTATAATAGTTCTGTTAAGCCAATATATACCAATCACAGAAAGATTCAACATCTCTAAATTGCTTGGCAAGATGACCAAACAGAACCTATCCCGGCAAAATGCAATGTCGCTCGGCGGTAAGTTAATACGATCTCGACCCACAACCCCTTCGAAACATAGCACCTCAAATTTCCTCATTGTAAAGAACTTCAAATTCACCATTGGCGAGCTTGGTGTAAGTAATTCTAGAGTTGATAAGAACAACACCTCTGCCATCCCATGTCAATTGGAAGGCATTTGGGTCAATGTTACACCTTTGATGATGACCGAATTGTGACCTTAATTAATGTCCAATTAAAGTTTAGGCTAAATTTTATATATTAACGTCCTATTACCTTTTGCCATTTGTTTTAAATAGTTATCACAATTTTCCATCCAACATTTTCATAAATTTTTTTAAAGGTACGTAATTTTGAAACGAATAATATTCCAACTTTTAAAAGAAAAGGTATATTTTTAAAAAAAATAAAGGGCAAAGTTTAATGCTACTTTTTTCTTTAATAATTTAGCCTAAGGTTTAGTATCATTAGGGATAAAAAGAAACATTTTTCTTTTTATCATTAAATGAATTCGAATGAATTCGAGTTCAGTATCATTAGGTTTAGTATCATTAAATGTTCGTATTCAATGAATTCGAGTTCTGTATCATTCTCAGGTTCAATTTTTTGCTATATTGGAAAATTTGCAATTTTGATATGATTTCAGGATATCATGATTAATTAAACCGACAACTTAACCTAGTTTTAATCACGCGACAATTTTAAGAACACACGCATATAAAAGTTGGGTTGTTTTGAATAGCTTCTGGTAAACGGAAAAGGAGAGTTAAAGTTATTTAATTAAATTACAAATTTAATCTCTAAAATTTGAAGTTACATTTGGTTGAGAACTAATTTCATTAGATGTCCCAAAGATAAGTGATCCATTAGCAAGAAAAGTAAAACTTGCAAACTTCGCTGGAGGTATACATACTTTCCACCGTTTGTGTAAAAAATTGTGCCACACATTAGTAATCCATTAATAAATAAATAAATGAATAAATATATATATATATATATATATATATATATGGTGGTTGCATCATGGTAGAGAGATGCAATGATGA
>JBBMKA010000009.1:11492942-11510024 GCA_037833695.1 Sechiopsis laciniata | reverse complement strand
ATGTGAAAATGAAAATATGGATTGGATATGTGACATATGTCTCTTTGGTTGGGACAATTAATGTCTCAGCTTGTTGTTGTACTTTTTTTTGTTTTTTGGTTGCAATGCCCAATCCAAGGGCTCCACGTGGAGATATAAATGACCAACTGTTTGGTCTTATTGAGATGAAATGGATTTTTTTATTATTATTTTCTTGCAAAACTCATTAAATTTTTAACTAGTTAATTTTTTTTTAACTCCAAAGACTATTTTTAAGTTTTTGGTAAAATTGAGAAATTAAAATTGAACTTTTAAAAATTTAGGAATCAAAATGGAACAAATATGATAGTTGATGGACCAAAATTAAACTTTTAAAAATTTAGAGACAAAAATAAAATAAATATGATAATTGAAGGATCAAAATAGTATTTTAATCAATTATATTTTAATTAGAGACTAGGATAGTGAAAACTTTTGGGATATTATTTTATTAGCTGCGTAGATGTATCATACAATTAGTTAACAAAATAATGAAGGAAGAGAAAAAAAGTACACCAAACTCAAATTGGAATTGGGACTTCAATATCCTATTATTTAATAAGTTCTTCAACCACTCTTCAAAAAAAAGAAAAAAAAGACGAAGAATTCTTCAATCACTTTGTCAAATGAGCCGCACGTGGAAAGTGTTTTTTGTTTTTTTGATTAATATAATATTTTGTTTTTAGAAAAAATGTTTTCATACCAATGCTTAATAGAAGTGTGTGCTCAACTGCTCATAATGAATTCAAATTTCTTCCCCCTGAATTGAGATTAATATTTTTTTTTGAAATAGAATTAATAAATTTATTAGTCTGACAAAATATGGGAAATTTAATAGGGTGCGGGAGAGGATACGGAAAGGGAGGTGAGGAGTATTACTCTGACGAAACCGGTGTCTTTAGAGGGAGGATCAGATGCGGCCGATTACAGAGCTCCTAATTTGCTCCAACTCATCCTAAGCCTCTTTAAAGATGTACGGCCAGGATCGAATCTATCTCAATTCAAGGTAAACTCATTATTTTCTCCTATATTATTTACTTTGCCCCATATTGGTTAATGTTTGGCTTAAAACTACTGATTACTTTTTGGTTACTTGCAATTAATATTTTAATGCTTGAATGAACAATTTAATAATAGTAATATCTATAAAAAAAAATCATCTTTTTTTTTTTTGTTTATATTTATAAAGGTAAGCATATTAATTATTCTCACATAACATATCATTTAACTCTAATATCATTTACCAAGTGGAGCTGGTTGCCCCCGCACCCACTTCCCCTCTTGGGGTTCCTTTACTTTAATATGATTTTAAGTTTCTTTAAAAAAAAAAAAATCTAGTATTGTCAATTATGAATGGTTGTAGTTCCCTTTCCGAACTTGTACTAAAATATATATATTCTCACATAATGTATCGTTCTACTTAATTTTAATGTCAAAATTTTTTTAGGAAATGAACTCTTAAATAGATTGTTATTATGAATTGAACTCATAAACTTAGATTTCTAGAGTATTCTTTCATGACTACCCACCCATGTTGGTTAGGAAAATGATTTTATTATTTCTAACTAATTTAATGTATCTGACCATTCAATATTATTTTAGTTATATTATATACTTAAACAGATGAAAACATGATTTTTGTGGATAAAACTATGACTTGGTGTATATTTCAAAAAAGAACAAGAAAAAAGAAAAAAGGCATGACTTGGTGTGTGTAAATTTTCAGGTGCCCCCACAGTTCAACATGCCAAAATCACAACTCCAATGTTATGGTGAGTCAGTGTATTGCTTCAATGAAGACATGTTAAGCAAATGCAACAATGGGAAGAGCCCAATAGAGAGATTTGTGGCTGTGGTAGCATGGAATATTTCTAATCTTCGTCCTTTAACTTTTGGTATTTCTCCTTACAACCCAATTCTTGGAGAGACTCATCATGCTTCAACAGGCTCCCTAAATGTTCTACTTGAGCAGGTACTTACTAAAATCATCCACATCATCTTCTTCTCATTCGATTTCAACTCGGTCTCTGTACTGACTCTTTGTTACGAAACTTGTGACAGATTTCGCATCATCCACCCGTTAGCGCGCTCCATGCTACTGATGAAAAAGAAAACCTTGAGATGATATGGTGTCAGCAGCCAATTGCCAAATTCCATGGTACCTAAAATCTCCATTTTTCTTGATATAATAGATGGTATAAGTGGGAATTACAACTTGGCAGCAACATTCAATGCCCTATATATGGTTCTTAGCCTTAACGGGCGGCCTAGTTGGTAGAGGTTTGAGTTGAGGTCTCCAAAATATGCTCCTTTAGAGGTCTCAGATTCAAAATCCATATGGTTTGAGGTTTAAGGCCTCCAAAGTATGCTGCTCCTTTAGAGGTACAAGATTCAAAATCCACGAGGAGTGAACTTAGTTTCAAAATTCCTCGTTGTCTTTCGAATTTGGGCCTTGGAACAAGTATAGGTGTCCCGAATATGTAATGGAACTAAACTTTGATTCTCAGTTATCAAAAGAAAGTAGTTCCTTTTGAGTAGGGTGCAAGGGGACAGAAGTTCTTAGCTAGATGTAAATCTTGTCTTTGGACAGAGCTTAACAAAATATTTTAGGTTTGAATCCAAGGAAGTGAATATCACTTACATCAACCAACTTTTGTAGGTACATATGTGGAAGTGGAAGTAAGTGGGAAGAGAGAGCTGAGACTTTCAAATCATGGAGAAACTTATGTCATGAATGCTCCAAATCTGATGTTCAAGTTCTTTCCAACACCTGGGGCTGAATGGAGTGGCAATATCAGAATTGCATGTCAAGAAAGTGGCCTTGAAGCTGACCTACGTTGTAAAGGTCCTTCTTTCTTTGGATTTGGAGGAAATGTTAGATCAATCAAAGGAAAGATTATAGATAGCTTCTCATCAAAGCCTCTTTACGAGGTCAATGGTCAATGGGACAGGTAATATACCTTCTATATCTCATTTTCGAATCATCACTAGTTTTCAAAATTTTGTAATTGCTAAGAACAATTGAACCAAATAAAGTCCTCTTTTCTTTCCTTTTCTTATGCATACAATTACTTATCCTTTCATCACTCCGACCATAGTTTAAAATCTTTTTTTCTTTTGATGTTTGTGAGTGTCTGGACTAGTTTAAACACACCTCGACTTATCTCACGGGACAGACCGCCCAACCGTACAACATTTGATTGTTAAGGAAACCTGTAAGAAATTAACACTTAAGTAGGTAACCACTGTAGATTGAATACACAACTTCTTACAACTTCAAGACTCTCTTTGACCACTAGACCAACCATGAAATAATTCTATATGGCATATTTCCAGAGTCCTATTCACAAAGATGTAAACAAACACCAAATATGTCTAGTGTAATTTCCTCTAAAACTCATTCAACTTATATTGCAGAACTCTCACAGTGAAGAACATCCAGAGCGGTGAAGTAACAGTCATATACACTGCAAAAGAAAACATTTGGAGGCTGAGAACTCCTACAGTTCAAGACCCAAGGGTAAAACATTTTCCATAATCAACTTTCTTCATCATATTGTGCTCTCCATTCATGCTTTTCATAATAGAATGAAAATTTACAAAACTCATAAAAGATCTCTAAACCTCTTTTTTGAGTTCAACAACAATTGGGGTGGCAATATTCAAACCCATATCCTCTTGGTAATGAGTGCACACTTATATCGGTTGAGCTATTGCTCTTTTCAAGTTCTCATTAAGCTAAACATGCATTTTTCTTTTGATATCCATGATTGTCTGGGCCAACTTGCACGTACCTCGACTAATGTCACGAGACATACTGTCTGATCCTACAATATATAGATATCAATAAAACTCGTAAGAAATTATTAATTCTTAGGTAGATGACCACCATGAATTGAACTCATCACCTTATACACTCCAAAACTCTCTTTGAAGGTAAACATGCATATTAATTAGTATAAATACACATGCCTGATTGTGAGTTGACCATCTTCCACTGATATTCAACAGAGTGTGTTGGCAAGTGAGTCAGCAGTTGTATGGAGTGAGGTGAGCCAAGGAATTGTGAGTGCAGACTGGGAAGCAGCAAAAAGAGCAAAGAGAACCTTGGAGGAAAAACAAAGGGAGATTGCAAGAGAAATGATATCCAGGGGACAAACTTGGGTTCCTAAATATTTTACTTTTTCTCATACTAAAGAAGGTGGGTGGGACTGTACACCTATTCAAAAATCAGTTCCTCCAGCCCCCATTATTGTACCCAAGTAGCATATTCCTTTCCTCTCAAATTTTGTGTACAATAACTAAATTATAATTTATCTTATATTTGTGTCTTATATTTGATAAAAAATAAAAGACATCTAGTTCCCAAACCAATCTGATAAGACCCAATATATTGCAATCGAAAAAGATAACAGAACTTACAAGATAACCAAGCTTTTCCAAAAACTTGAACCTTTCTTTTTTTTTTTTTTCTCTGAACCTCTCTATTTATAACAAAATACCACAACTAATTTTCTAACTCACCCCTATAAAAATTCCAAATCACTCTAAGGGCATTTCTATCACAATTCTCCCCCCACCCAAACATATTAGATAACATGGGTTCCACCTTAAAATCAATTGTCGATGAGAGAAATCTATTTTATAAATGTTACTAGGTATTCTCTTTTTCTTTTTCTTTTTTTTTGCCAACAAGTATAGCAGTTCAGCGACATCAATGTATATCTAATGAACAAGAAGTCATGAGTTCGAATTCTCCACCAACAATTATTGTAATATCACGAGGTATTCTCACTTTTTCAATGTGAGACATAGTAGAATCCTCAATTAGAACCAAATTTATAAATCTCCAAAAAAAAAAAAAAAGAAAAAAAAAGAAGAAGAAAAGTGGATGCTTTTAATTTGAGATGTTGGAGATTTGAAACGGATGCACTCTTTAGATTACAAAGACAGTTATTGCGGTTGAGCTATTGCTGTGGTGAGTAATAGAAGTGGGGTGCACTTAGTCATCAAGAAGTTGACAATCAATTCTACAAAAGAAAACTCTCATTTGGTCAAGATCAAACCCCACATTATAATTCTGCTGAGCCAAAACCCCAATCACAGACAGATTGAACATCTCGGAATCACTAGGCAAGACAGCCAAACAGAAGCGATCCGGACCGTGCTGCCTAAACAAGCTCCCAGACTCCAAGACCAAATCAGCAGCCCCATCAAAATGAAAAGTCACTGCCGGGAACCCAACAAGATCCCGACCCAAAACCCCTCTATAACACAACCCCTCAAAATCCCTCTTAGTCGGGATCCGCTCCAACAACCCCATCATCAAATCAACAATGCCATCACAAAGAGCCTCAAACCCGGCCTTGGCGAGCCTGGTGTAGGTCATGCCGGAGTCGATGAGGACCCCGCCCGAGCCGTGGCCGGTGAAGCGGAAGACATTTGGGTCGATGTTGAGGGTGTTTGAGCCGAGGCTGATGGCTTGAAGAGTGACGTAGTAGTGGCCGAAGATGATTTGCAATGGGGTTGAGTCGCCTTGGATGAAGGCTCCATTGCCCAGGATGAGGGTGTTGTGAGGGTAGAAAGGGTCGGTTATGTCGCCGATGCAGTAGGAGAATTTGTTGCCCAGTTGAGTGGCCATTGTTATGTGTGGATATCCGCCCAGTCCCAAGATGCCGTTGTACCTGCCGTCTCTGTTGGTTTTCTTGTTCATGTGCCCGCACCCGAATGTTATATTCGGTTTTCTGATTTTGCCTGTTCCGAGGTTAATTTTCTGGATTTCGCTATCTTAAAATCAAAACTAATTCATTTTTACCACAAAATTCTAGAATGAATGAATACACGTTTCACCAAAACCACCATTCAGCCAGTCGGTCACTGTGCTGGCAATTTTGCTAGCCGTTACTTGTAAATCACGGAATCTGTTACTTTCAATTTTAACTTACCTACTAGGATTTTTTTTTTTTTTTTTTTTTTTTAAATTTTAAATTTACGAAGCTTGCAGGCAATCTACAAAGTTCATTGTTCTATTAAATACATAATCCAATTTTGATTCAATTATACATCAAGTTTATAAATATGTTAAGATTTTTTTTTCTTCTTTTTTTTAACACAAAAACTTTGAGGAGAGATTTTGAATTTATAAATTTTGATTATTAAGATATATATGATATCATTAAAATTATATTTTTTTAAAACAATATTTATTAAACATGCACAGAAAATAGCCTCATTTGATAATAATTTTTGAAAATTTATCCTATAACTACTATTTTCATCTATAAAATTCCTTATTTTTCTATCTACTTTTTTATAAATATTTTTAAAAATCAAGATAGGTTTTCAAGAAAAGAAAAGCTTTTTTTTTTTTTTTTAATCTTCCCTTATTTTTTCGGGGTTGAAGAAGCATTATATTGAGAAGTACCTTCATCAGATGTGTCAAAGGTAAGTGATTCCTTAGCAAGAATTCCTTCAGAGGTATCCCCACCAAGGTACCTCAACTTATACTCAGCTTCATTAAAACCATTGCATTTGTAACCACTTATGTAGTTATACCCAGGAAAGCCACACCCCAATACTTTGAAGCTTGTTGATTTCCTAGGATCAAACCATGAGTTCCTTGGTCTAAAACACTCCACACAAGGCAAACACTGCACCCACAACAGGTAGCTACCAGTGTCCACTGCAAGAAGCTGCGCCACGGGCGGCGAGCCGATCGACAAATTAACGAGAAACCCGCTACCTTGATTGAAAGGGATGAGATTTGATTGAGCCACATCGCCAATAGAGTTCAGTTCTTTAATCTTGGACTCGAGATAAGTAAAGCGTTTAAATGAACTCGTCTGTTCTCTCTTAGTTCGATCTTCAACGGTCTCGTGTGGATCGTAGAGTGGATGTAGATGAGAGTTGCGATGGATGAGCTTGGTTGTCAAACGTGACGGCTTTGTCGTGATCGTGGTGGACGAGGTTATGGCTGTTGACAAATAAAATGCCAAGGTTAAGGCAGGTAGAAGATGATGCAGAATCACCATGTTGAAGCTGATGTTTTGCAATGTAGGTTTCTCAAAGCAGTTGTATGCATAATATATATCATGTCAAAGCTATGTAGAACAAGAAAGACAAGCAGGTAAAAGATAGGGGCAGAAATATTAAAGTATGAGCTCATAACAAGGTCATGTGCAAAGGAATAATGACAAGACTCACATAATATAAGGCAAAGATTATAGAAACTGATTCATAGATGAAATGTGGTTTGTGAAGGTATAAAATATAAGCATCAAATCATAGAGAAATACTAATGACAAGACTCACATGATATTGGTTGAGTTTGCAGGTGAAAGGATATAGCATCATCCGTGGAAGCGCGAGACGAACCCGAAACTCTGTTTCTAATGAACAAGAAAGCAGAGCATGAAAATGTCCAGGACATCTCAAGTTAACAGACCAGATAATGAAATCTGCCCCTTTCCAACTTTTGAGATAAAATGATCTTTCTGTCCTCTTATTTGCAAAGCTTTCTAAATAAAGTGCCGCACAGAAATATGATACTTTGAAACTCAAAAGATAATATATTTGTAAAAAAAATTGCGAGATGCAAATTCAGATCCCCATGTTTACAAATATTACTACATGATCTTTGGAAATGTTATTCCTTCAAAATTGTATGCTCTTCTGTGCTAAAAATAACCAAACAAAAATCCTAAAAAAATGGAAAGTAAAGAATAGATAATATATTGCCAATACACCAACTTGTTAGCTTCCTCCAAATCTCAAATCACCTAAGGCACTGGCAAGCAGCTTGACACACTCAAGAATGGTGGTTGGTCATGGTCATGGTCACATTAAAACCTTCCCAAGACCAGAAATTTACAAGCTAGAACTGAATAAAAGACCAGATTGAACAAAAAAAAACTGGGATGTTATATGCAGCCAAAGAATCTGAAACTTCAAAAATAGAAGTAAACGTAAAAACCGAACTCAAATTGTTGTATAATTGGAGAATAGATATAGCAACTTATCCAGAGATTGGGGGTAGAATTTTCTTGCAAATAAGTAACACGGCCTTTGCAAACCATTCCACAAGCAAGGCCACCTTTGTACTTCTTTCTGTACAGGCCCCAGAAAAATAACAATTAGATCAAGCATTAAAAAAGCATCTTTCTCAATTTCTAAGGTAAACTATGTATTTGGTCCTCGAAAGTTAGAATTTAGTCATAATAGTTTTAAAAACTAGAACTTAGTCCATAGGATTTGTAGAAAGTTAGAAATTAGTCCTACGATTTTAAAAACTAGAATTTAGTCCCAAATAATTTGATAAAACCCAAAAAAATAGTCCTCGTCGTCCGTAATTGTTGGCGAATTAAATACGTGAAAGCTAGCTACCTACTTATGGGTAAATAATGACGGTACGAGCTAAGTGAATGATTGGACAAAAAATTACACCATTTACACATGAATAGTTACCTCCACGCCAGCGATTACGAAAGACATGGACTATTTTTTAGATTTTGTCAAACGATATAAGTAAATTCTAGTTTTTTTAAGTCATGGAGACTAAATTCTAACTTAGTTTTTAAAACCACACGGACCAAATTTATAATTTACCCAAATTCTAATAACTGAATAAGCAATACCTCATTGTCACTTGTTACATGCACACTCACATCAATCGACTGCAAAGATAGCACCATTAAAATAATCAACATCCACAATACTTTTCCCTTTTACATCACCTTACCAAATGGCCAGGGTAATGACGCAACGGGGGAGCAGATGATAAACAGCAATTGGTAAGAAAAGTGACTGGAAAAAGCTACCACTTTGAAGCTTCACGAATGAAAATCAGTAAGAAAAAAATATTGATTATAAATAAATCATACCGTAATCTTCTGCAAAAGCTCAGAGGTAATATCCTCGGCTCTATAGGATTTTGGATGCCACTTTCTTTCAGACCAGTCAACATGAGTTACTGACCAATTTGCAATTCCAGCCGGATCAATCATCTAAAGGATGTAGAAAGGGAACTCTTTAGTCAAAAATACGGGAAATGCTGTGGTAAGATATATCAGGAGAACCTCTTACAAAGAAAAAGGTGGGCAAGTAGTGTTCATCAGCTATACAATTGTGCCCTTCTAAACCTGGCTGTGGTTGAAAACATAAATTTTAATACATGGTAGTAAGTTGGCATTTAGTAACCACAATAAAATAGGACTTATCACGATTGGCTATTATACTGAGACAAGAGAGAACAAAGACAGCTTTTTAATTCGAAATATGTAATTAAGTTTCTATTTTCGTATATAAGCATTTATGTAATTGGACCTTATCTGTAATAGGGTTTTATGAGAGTGCATTATATAAACTCTCTTAAAACTCTAGCTCTCAATCTGATTGACACTCTGTAATTCGTCATCTCTTTATTAAAACGTTCTCTCCTCTGTCCGTGGATGTAGTTAACACACCGTTAGTGAACCACTTAAATTCAGTGTGTTTTCTCTCACGTTCTTTTTTACAGTTTTCTTTTTTATGGTCGATTGTCGATTTCATAACACAAATTTAAAAAATAATAATAATAAAAATAAAAAAAATAAAAAACTCGCAGAATTTTGGAAACCAGAGATCACACTACCTACTAAATAAAATGGAGAGTCTCAAGTGCATTTGTCCAGGAAATGAAACAAAAAATGCAAATATCCCCCCTGCAGAGCTTTGAAGGGACAAGATCTTGACAGAAAAATGAAACTCGTTAAACGTAAAAGCACTAACATATAACTTCAACCCAATAAATGGTTGTCAGTACGATATGTGTTAGCAGATTTGTGAGTACTCAAAAAGGGATTGACACGAGTGTACCAGGACATATCAATGGGATGAAAGAGAGAATACAACAGATTATCAAATTCTACTCCTAATAAAGGTCGAACCCAAGAAAAATTGAGTAGATATTATTAAATCCCAGATATATAGTTTGGTTAGGAGGAATCGTGTCTGCATAAATAAGCAATGAGAAACGGCTACATAATCAAAATAGAATTTGCTAATGGTGTAGAGGATTAAGAAAATAAGAAGTATGAATATTTCAACTAATTAACGTGTCTGTGTGTGTGGAAAGAGAGCATCGTAATATGTCCATAAGATTGAAAAAAAATCTGTAAAAGAAAACTAATCATCTAAGTTTCCTAATATTGCAACAAAAAGACAGAAGACATAAGTTTACAATCACCTGGCAGTAATCTCGAAATTTGGAGTAATAAAGATTGTCAGCCAAAACTATCAAAGCATGCTGCCGTTTCATTGTGAACCACTGCATAAAATAAAGGAAACAGAGCTTAAATTTACAAGCTATTTTGTTTACTGTCACGTGTGCTGATGTGCACATAGAAATAATCAAGAGAATGAATCAATGCATCTTAAGTCTCAAAATCTAGGCCTTAAAGTCAAAGATGCTAAAGAAATGGGCAGAAGAATTAATCAATGCATCTTAAGAACCCATCAAACCCAATCTAAGCATTTAAGGCCTGTTTGATAATCATTTGGTTTTTTGTTTTTGGTTTTTGAAATTTAAACTTATTTTTACTCAAATTTCCTACAATGTTCTCCATCTTTCCTACAATGTATCTATATTTTTTTAAGAAAGAAGAAAGTAGGTGGATGTTAACCAAATTTCAAAAACAAAAACAAGCTTTCGGAAGCTATTTTCTTTTTTCCAAATCTTTATTTGGTTTCTACAAATATAGGTAAGGTGTAGATATCAACGTAAGAAAAACATATGGTAAAGTAGTTGTGGTAGGTTTAAATTTCAAAAACCAAAAACTACACACAAAATTGTTATTAAACGGGGCCTAAATCTTTGAGTTTCGCAACATTTCAAACGACTAAAAATAATCTAGAGAAAACTACAATATTGTCAAGTAGTAAAATTAACTGTGGCAATCCAGACAAGCGCAGAAGTTAATGAAAGAACCAAAGAACATAATTCTTTCTGTCGGCGTGCAAAAGGATTCTTGCAAAATTTTAAAAAAGAATGCAGCTGCATGAAAGAAAACAAATTTGTGAAAAGTAGGATGAATGATCAAAATTTCCAGCGTACCTGTGCACCTTTTCTAAATTGTTTCTCCTCCACTTCCGGTAACATGTGCTTGGAATACCTGCCATTTCCATCTGGACCGGGATCCCTAAAGCTGAGAAATAGTTGCATCTATTAGAAAAATATTCTACGAACAAACCAATATGCAGCATTTTTTTTAGTATAAGTTGGAGGAGGGGGACCACAAATCCTACAAAAAGGGTACTACTGCTCTCAAATAAATGAGAACCAAATACCGATTCTCGAAATCGAACGCATGACCATGGTGTTGAACTGGATTACCACCAAACAATGAAACCATCAGGCCACTAACCCTTTCTGTAACCAATATGCAGCATTAAATTGCAGAAGGTCTTGCAATATGACAAATAGCATGCAGCTAAGAGTCGTTCGTGCGTGTATTTTCTAACAGAGAAGTTGGGAGTAATAGCTATTTGTTGAATTATTTGATTTTATATTCTACCTTTAATTGGATTATTCCAAATATAATATTTTCTTATCTAGAACTTGTCTTATTTTAATGAATAGGATTTTGCCTATTTAAAGAGATACATTGTAAAATTATAAATGATCGATCAATAATAGAACTTATTTCTATTCTCTAAAAGCGACACTATTCCACGTAAGTCCTATGGAAACGAGCACACAAAGAGGAAGTGTGAAAGCATATAACTCACCAGTCTACAAAACTTATATTTGAAGGTATCAGATACTTGTATATATAGTCAAAACTATACACAGGCACACAACTGCAAAATAAAAGGAAAAGGAACATTAAAATTGATGATAAGAACGAAATACAACTCATCAAAAGGAAAAAAAAAAAAAAAACTGAAAATTCAGACACCTTTCAGAAAGTAAAACAAAATGGTGATTATCAGGATCTTGTAGAGCATTTGCCAACAATCTTCTCTCCGCATCAATCATGGTAATTTTTCCCCACACCACCTGCAATACTTATTGTTAAAACAAACCTACTATAGCCGCAACAATCTAGAAACAAGGAGCACACAGAGCGAAGAACAAATTGCAGAGAAAACAAATGGAGAGAAGAAAGAACACCAAAATTAGTTGGTTTTTCTTTTACTCAGAAGCCACAACGAAATATAGATGTGGCCGTGGGGTTACAAATTGGGAATCTCTCGCACGCAAAAAAGAAGAGCCCATACTTTATATAGAGAAAAGTCAGCTGCACCCCTATAAATGCAACTATTTGACAGCCACGAAAAAAAAAAAAAAAAAAAAAACTCTTACAGATAAAAAGAGATTAAAAAGGAAAAAAAAAGAAAAATTTGTGGGGGCTTAAACCACCACATCAGCGGCTGCATTTATAGGGGTGCAGATGCTTTTCTCCTTTATATATCAGCACTTACAAAAATACTCACGTCCAAACTAAAACTTGCTTTCATAATAGCTAAACAAGCCCAAATATCATAACGATAGTTAATAATATAACCATAGTAAATGGCATTTGTAATTCACAAATTCTATAACTATCAATAAAGTGTCCGATTATTTACATTTTACACTCTATAAGGGCCTTTAGAAACAAGGGATAAGATGCATTATAACGGGAGAAAAAAATGATCCACGTGACATGAGTGAAATTTAACATCAGGCTAGCATTTGCAAAGACATTGGGGATTTCATTCTACCACTAAGTATGCTAATAAGGTCTCTTTTATTTTTATAAGCATAACTTAAGGTACCTGATCACTATGAATATCCCGATTCAGAAAGTGGCGGCTGACATGAGTTGGTTTCTCCTTAGATGCATGAACATAAACAGAGAATTTGCCTTCGTGACCCTGCCAGGAGATATAAATGAGTTTTCAGAAAAATATCAGTTTGTGGATAACATTTAAAGAAGTAATGGATTTACATTTTACAATGAAATAATAACAAGCCAATGTTAAAACAACTGAATCCCCTTCTTTCAAACAAATTTCATGTTTTATGTGTTCCTCTTCGTTGAGAGTTCTCCCTGATATTTGGGTGTATATGCTTGTTTTTTTTCTTTGGCTCGCTTCTTTGTTATTGCCCTCTAATCGGCCATTGTTATCAGCCATTATTTCTTCTTTTACACTTATTTTGATAGGCTACTATGTAACACTTTCAATGATCAATAAAAATGTTTTCGTTCCTATAAAAAAATGTGTTCCAAGGCATTATGCAAAACCAAAGAAGAAGAAACAGCTTAGATAAGAAAGATACAGAAACTTACATTGAAAAATTTGTCCCACAGTCTCTCAAATGACAAAGACCCAGGAGTCAAAAACATAAATGCTAGCTTTGGAGTTTTTGGTGGTACAATAGGTGAAGTCAAAATTTCTCGAATGACAACTTGAGAAGCAACCTCTTCATCAGTAAGTTCTCTGGCAGGGACAGGCGGAAGCCAGTTCGAAATGACCTTACAACCACTAGAAGAAAAAATGTAACATGGATCATTACTCTTAGGTGGATACATCATGTATGCACTGAAAAGGAAGACAACGATGAAGAAAACCAAGATGATAATCCACATAGGCTTCTTCATATGAGCACGATGGCGAGGCCCAGGAATAATATGCATATCGGCCTGAGTTGTCTTCATCTTCAACAAAATGTACTGAAGCTATATTTCTAAGCAATTTGCATTGTGATTGCTATATACCATTAGACACTTCTCCAATGAGAGAAATGCATGAAAAAAGTTACCAGAGAATCTGTAAATTGACTGATGAAGGATATCTGCAATTTGAAAGCATACACAATAACTTTGTCATAATCCTCTGATTAGCTTAATTCCACCTATTGTAAACACATTATGAACAATACACAAGGCCTCAGCCCTGTCCACTGATAGAAACTTTTACAATAAGTTACTTTCCAATAATACATGCAACAAGACTCTGTAAAAGCAATGTCCCTAAGGGGTGGCACAATGAGTTTTGAAGGTATGTTCCCCTCAAGGTCTCAAGTTTGAAACTCACATGTAACATTAATTTGTAGACACCTCCCATGTCTCCATTCCTTCGATGTCTCCCTGATGTTTGGCCTAGGAACGAGCGTGATTATCCCAGGTATAGCAATAAGAGTATCAACAAGTAAGACAACTTATTCATGATAAAAAATAGTCCAACAACTAAAACCAATCTATACCATCAACGCCACTCGAGTAATCTACATTTCACACAAATGTCAAACCAACCCACGCCTAAGTAGGCTAATATTAGACCTATCCCACACCTTCAAATCATAAAAATAATGATAACACGAAGAAACCTATGAATTCAAATAGAAGACATAATTTTTTTTGGAAGCTTTGCTCCACTATAACCGGGATAACCACGCTTGTCCCAAGGCCAGGCACCATAAGACATTGAAGGAATGGAGACAGATAAGGTGTCTACATATTAATGTCACAGGTAAGTCTCAAATCTGCGACCTTGAGGAAAGCACACCTTCAAACCCAAGCCTTCAACCACTATGCCACCCCTTTGGGGTCTTAATAATTATAGAAGCATAAATCTGTACCCCAGATTTCTGAACAAAAAACAAAAAAAAAAAAACAGCAATGATATCATTGCTTCCCTGACTGAAATAACCACACACACTGGACTTTTTTGGAGTCATAGGCCTATAATCTATTTTCTTTATTATTCCATTGATGACATCATTTGTAACTGTTATCGATAGGCTCTATTTTGTAATAATTCATTCCTCAATGAAAAGTTACCGTTTCCTATAAAAAAAAAAAAAAGAAAAAAAAAAAGCAGCGAAACAGCAATCAGACAATCAATAGAATCGGTAGCATTAATAAGTTAAAAACTACAAATCACAAAATAGAATCAGTAGCATCTATAAATGAAAATATGAATCAGAACCAGGAAACAGAATGGGAATCGGAATTCGAACAATCAATTCAATAATAATAATAATAATAAAGAAAAACTAAATGCAACACAAAGATTGAAACGAGCTAAGAAATCGTACTCAGAATGATCTCGATCGACGAACACCAATGGCAGAGCACTACAACTTCGCCCGTCCAGATTCAAGATACAAATCATACAGAATGAAAAAAAAAAAAAAAAAAAAGGAAGAATCAGGCAATATTCATAATATAGGCGCGCAGAAATGGAGATAATGAATTAACTTTGGGAGGCTATGATTTCCATTTGTTTGTCAGAAACGCTTTGTTGTGGCGGTCCTTTTTCTCCCATTTCTTCTCTAAAAACAAGGTCGGAAAAAATGTCGGAGAGTCGAGGCGTGGAAATGGCGTTCCACTTTCAAATGCATACCATTTTTCACAATCACATACATATATATATATATATATATGGGTTATATTATTTGTTGTTTGCTTCTTTTTTGTTTTTTGTTTTTTACAGAAATTATTTGAAATTAAAACGAAAACAATATTCTGCTTTTCGGCAAAACTAGACCCACACTCAGCGCGTTATTTATTCCAATGGAAAGTAATTCAATTATCTACCATAAATATAATTAAACCTAAGTTGATTACATTAATTATATTAATTACAATATTTGCAAACATTTATTAGTATAGTTGGGACGGGAAATTATGGCAGATTGTTTATAAATCATTATAAGTTTTGTTTTAACTATCATTATATTAGTAATCAAGGTTGGAGGTGAATTCCAAAAATAACTATGAAAATGTCATGGGTTTGATTTTTTCACACCAAAAAAATTGTTACACATAATGATTAATAAATAAACTATCTTGACAATCGACAATCTTTTATTCAATCGATTTCAATCGATCAGCTCAATTTTTAGGTAATGCATGAACACTTGCATGGTACACAATAATTTCATAAACTATCATTGGATCGAAATCGATTGAATAAAAGATGGTTGATTTTCAAGTATAAGTGGATCGATGTTAGTTTTAAAAAAAACTTCATCGGAAGTTAACGGTTAAGTCGGACGATTTTTATTTGATTCAATTTTTACAAGCAAGGGTACTTTGGTCTGCATAAAATTTATAGAGAGATGAAATAACATTTTTTTTAAAAAAAGAACAACTATTTTTTTTTTTTTTTTTAGAATTTCATAAATTTCAAATTAAGGTTTATTGAAAATACGGAAACTAAATAATTAAAAATTAAAAAAATAAAATAAAACTATACATGTTAAGAATTAAAATGATATTTTAACATTTTTATATTTGTACAGTTAGACATTAAAAAAAAGAAAAAGAAAAAAAAAAGGACTTAACTCTAAAAACAATGATGTATAACTAGGAATGAAGAGGTTGTTGTTAAAAATAATACATATTACATAAAAAAAACTTATAATTGTTTTTTTTAATCACGATTTATGCAACTAATTTTATTATATATTGAAAGGTAAATTATAAATTTGATCCATATAATTTAATGAAATTTATTATTGTTTAGCCCACCAACAACATGCCGGTAAGAAAGAGAAGGGCTCGTCCCGCCGTTTGGGCAAACCAACTTTTCCTGACGGGGTTAATCCTAGCATACCTCGACCCTTACCAGTATGTGACTTAAAAAAAATTAAGGAAAAAATACATTTTTAATCTATACTTTTTTATTAGAGTTTCACTTTATGTATTTTTAAATCAAACATTTTTACTTTCTAACATTTCAATAATGTTCAATTTTAATTTTTAAGATAACAGAATCGTTCACAATATTGATTAGGATATGACTTATCCGTTAATTTAAAATTTTATTAAATTGATGGCATGTAATTATTGTGCTTACAAAAATTTTATTTGTAAAATTAAATAATTATAATAGAAACTCAGAAGACAACTTTTTATATATTTTGAGATGAAATAGTAGAAATCCAATTTCCCCTTTTCACAAGAAATCTTCGTGTACTGTTTTTCTGGTCGAAGCCCCATTCGCTTCTCGAGCTTGTTTTAGCCAACGACTGGTCGGAAATCTTAGAAACAGAGTTAGAAACTTTAAACCCTAAACTCACACACGAAACCACAA
>JBBMKA010000009.1:11457813-11492842 GCA_037833695.1 Sechiopsis laciniata | reverse complement strand
ATAGAGAGATAAAGGAATAAATATATATATATATATATATATATATATAATGATTGACTAATGGTAGAGAAATGCAATAATGAAAAGGCAGCACATTTTTATCCCCATAAATGGATGAAAAATATGTGTAAGGTACCTCCTGAGAAGTTGGTAAATCTTGCTCTTAGCAAGAATTCATTGTGAGGTATCCCTGCCAAGATAATTCAATTGCATCCACAAAAGTGAGCAATCACCACTATCGGCTAATTGATTAAGAAATTTATTCTAATCACCTATTTAAAAATTAATTTTTATTATTTTTTTTTACATCTAAATATTATAGGGTAAAAATGGTTGTGGTGCATGTCACTTGCTAATATGAAAAGAAAATGTATATATTCTTACTTCAAAATCCGTTTGTTTTTCTGTGCTAAAAAACACTAAAAAAATGGAAAGTAACAAAAAATAGATAATATATCGCCCATCTTTCCATCCAATCTCAGATCACCTTACGCATTCGGCAAGCGGTTTGATGCACTCAAGAATTGTGTGTTGGTGACATTAACACCTTCCCAAGACCAGGAATTTACAACCTAGAAATGAATAAAAAGACCAGATTGAAAAAAAAAAAGAAAAAAAAAAGCTGGTAAGTTATTTGATCCAACAAAGAATCAGAAATTAAAAAATAAAAAGTAAAAGCAAAAGAACCTGACTCAAATTGTTGCATAGTTGGAGAAAAGATAGAGTAATTTATCCAAAGCTTGGGGATAGACTTTTCTTGCAAAAAGGTAACATGGCCTTTGCAAACCATTCCACAAGCAAGGCCACTTTTGCACTTCTTTCTGTAGAGTTCGCATTAAAACAATAATTAGATCAAGATATTTTTTTTAAAAATAAGGGTAACCACACTTGTCTCTAGACCAGATACAAAAGACATTGAAGGAGTAATGTTATAGGTGAGTCTCGAACTCGAGACCTTGAAAGGAGCATACTTTCAAAGCCCAAGTCTTCAACCACTACACCACCCGTTGACGACAATTAGAGCAAGATATTTACAAGGTTTCTTTTCTAATAACTGAACAAGCATACCTTCTTGTCACTTGTTACATGCACACTCACATCAATTGACTGCAAAGATAGAACCATTAAAAACAATCAACATCCACAAAATGTTTGTAATTATTTGTTTGCTGTTATTTGACTTCTCTATAGGCCGTTTTTGTAGATGACTTCCCTAGTCCATTTTTTTGTGGTTGTTTTTTCTTTAGTTATTTCATTATTTTTTCAATGAAAGCTTAGTTTATTATAATAAAAAAAAATACAACGTATTTCCCTTCAAATCACATTAACATATAGTAGAGTTATAGCATATGGGGTGACTAGATGACAAACAACAATTGGTAAGAAAAATAACTAAAGAGGCGGACATTAAATAATAAGTTAAAATATGATTTTGGTCTTTATAATATAAATTTTACGTTAAAATTTAACTCTATTATAATTTTCAAATTAATACTAATCAAAATTGGTTTAATAATTTTGATACAAAAACAAAATGTGAATATATTTTTAAAATTTATGGAAGAATAGGGTAATCTTTTTTAAAAAAAAATTAACAAAAATTTACCTTAAGAATCAATTTCAAGTTTTTTTTTTTAAGTACATGAAATTAAAATTGCCATTTGAAAGGTAGAGACGAGCAGAACTCAAAATACAAAATCAAAACTATATCTAAACCTAATATATAAATCATACCGTAATATTCTGCAAAAGCTCGTCGGTAATATCCTCTGCTCTATACGATTTTGGATGCCACTTTCTTTCGGACCAATCAACATGCGTTACAGACCAATTTGCAATTCCAGTTGGATCAATCATCTAAAAGGATGTAAAAAAAGGGAACTTTTTATTAAGATATACAGAGAACTCTCTCTTTGGGGGCAACAAAAATGTGTCTGGAAAACTCTTACATTGAAAAACGTCGGCAAGTAATGCTCATCAGCTATGCAATGGTGCCCTTCGAAACCTGGCTGTGGATGACAATATACATTATACAACTTATCAGTACACGGTGATAAGTCGGTATTTAGAAACCACATCGGCAGAGGATCTATCATAATTGACCATTTATACTGATCAGTGACATGAGAGAAAGAGAGAGGACGAGGACAGCTTTTAATGAGTATCGTCGGTATTAATGACTATCGTCACATATATATTTATAAAATAGTATTAAAACGTATTAACGGTCATTAACATAAATACTTTAAAATTTTACTACATTTATAATTACTTTGTGAAAAGAGTTACACTTTGTGAAAAGAGTCTATCCAATACAATTTAAAAAATACAGAAGTTTAAATCACCTGGCAGTAATCTCGAAATTTGGAGTAATAAAGATTGTCAGCCAAAACTATCAAAGCATGCTGCCGTTTCATAGTGAACCACTGCGTAAAATAAAGAAAATTGAGCTTAAACTCACAAGCTAATTCGTTAATTGTCACATGTGCTGATGTGCACATGGAAGAAATATCTCATCTCAAATCTATGCCTTAAAGTCAAAGATGCCAAAGAAATAGGCAAATGTATGAACCAATGCATTATTTAGTCTAGCCCATCAAACCCAGCCTAAGCCTCAAGTGCGACATTTCAAATGTCTAAAAATAATTAAGAGAAAACTATTAATTTTCAAATAGTGACGGTGGCGACCCAGACAAGCAAAAAAGTTAATGAAAGAACATCACCAAATTACTAAGAACCCATTTGATAACAATTTGGCTTTTTGTTTTTAATTTTTGAAATTTAAGTATATTCTTACTCAAATTTCCTACAATGTATTACACCTTTCCTATAATGTATCCATCTTTCTTTAAGAAAGTATGTGAATGTTAACCAACATTAAAAAACAAAAACAAGCTTTTGGAAGCTACTTTTTTTTGTTTTCAAATTTTGGTTTGGTTTCTACAAATATAGGTTAGAGGTAGATATCCAAGT
The DNA here is from genome assembly GCA_037833695.1 of Sechiopsis laciniata. Lineage (NCBI taxonomy): Eukaryota > Viridiplantae > Streptophyta > Magnoliopsida > Cucurbitales > Cucurbitaceae > Sechiopsis > Sechiopsis laciniata. The sequence goes on along the minus strand of JBBMKA010000009.1, from coordinate 11,489,869 downwards.
AAGAAAAAACATACGGTAAGGTAGTTGTTGTAGGTTTAAATTTGAAAAACTAAAACAAAAAACCAAATGATTACCAAACGGAGCCTAAACTCTTGTGTCAGGGTACAAAGGGATTCTTCCAAATATATACATAAAGCAGCAGCATGAAAGTATTAAATTTGTGGAAAGATAGATGAATGAGCGAAATTTCCAGTGTACCTGTGCACCTTTTCTAAAGTGTTTCTTCTCCACTTCCGGTAGCATGTGTTCTGAATACCTGCCATTTCCATGCGGACCAGGATCCTTAAAGCTGAGAAAATAATTGTTTCTATACGATTTTAGAAATATTCTACAAACAAATCAGTATGCAACATTAAATTGTAGAAGGTCTTGCAATGGAGAGGAAGCATGAAGGCATAACTCACCAGTCTACAAAACTTATATTTGAAGGCATCAGATACTTGTAGATATAGTCAAAGCTATACAAAGGCACACAACTGAAAAATAAAAAGATCGTTAAAATTGAGGATAAAACAACTCATGAAAAAAAAAAAAAAACAAAGTGAAATTTCTGTCACCTATCAGAAAGTAAAACAAAATGGTGGTTATTTGGATCTTGGAGAGCATTTGCCAACAATCTTCTCTCCGCATCAACCATCGTAATTTTACCCCACACCACCTGCAATACTTGTATGTTATATCAGCTGTCCAATTATTTAAATTTAAGTGAGAACAGGGCTTCAGAAAAAGGATGAGATGGATATAACAAGGCAAGAATGTGATAGGATCCGAACTCGATTGATATCAAAATATAAGGAAATTACATGATCAGCCAAGTTGTTGGTAGAAACTTTGAACATCCCTTACTCTTTCTTGAGAACCTCTCTAAAGTCCTAGAAGACTAACTCAGAGACAGTATTTGCATAACATTTCACTACACATTTCCCTCCTATTTATAACCATATTATCTAACTAATTCCCTAACTAATTGTCCATATGCCCGGATGGTATTCCTAATTCCTCCAAGGGCCAATCCTATCAAAATGATCCATATGATATAAGTGAAACTTAACATCAGGCTAGCATATGCAGAGACATTGGAGATTTCATTCTGACACCAAATAGACAAATAGCTCTCTGTTAGTTTTTAAGCATAACTTAAGGCACCTGATCACTACGAATATCCCGATTTAAGAAGTAGCGGCTGACATGAGTTGGTTTCTCCTTAGATGCATGGACATAAACAGTGAATTTGCCTTCATGACCCTGTCAAGAAAATCAGTCTGTGAATAACATTTGAAGAAGTAATGAATTTAAAATGAAAGAATAACAAGTCAATGTTAAACAAATGATTCCCATTCTTTCAAACAAATTTCATGCTTTATGCGTTCCAAGCCTTGGACTTCATTACTAGTGGCTTATGAAACTAAATTAAAAGAAAATAGTTTTAAGTATGCTATGCACATGCACGTGATAATTGAATAGTTTTTCAAGAGTAAAAAACTAAATATTGCAGAAAAATAAAGATAATGCACAACGCATGAAGAAGAAACAGCTTAGATAAGAAGAAAAAAAAAAGACAAAAAACTTACACTGAAAAATTTGTCCCATAGTTTTTCAAACGGCAAAGTCCCAGGAGTCAAGAACATAAATGCTATCTTTGGAGTTTTTGATGGTACAACAGGTGAATTTAAAATTTCATGAAAAACAACATGAGAAGCAACCTCTTCATCAGTAGGTACTCTTGCACGACCAGGCGGAAGCCAGTCTGCAATGACCTTACAACCTCTAGAAGAAAAAATGTAACAGGCACCATTACTTTGAAGTGGATACATGTATGCACAGAAAAGGAAGACAATGATGAAGAAAACCAAGATGGTAATCCACATAGGCTTCTTCAAATGAGCACGATGGCGAGGCCCTTGAAAAATTTGCATATTGCGGGGACACCACGCCTGAGTTTTCTTCATCTTCAGTTCAACAAAATGTACTGCAGCTATAACTCTAAGCAACTTGCATTGTAGTTGTTATCTACCAATAAGCACTTCTCCAAAGAGAGAAATGCATGTCCAGAGTTAGCAGAGAATCTGTAAATCGACTGATAAAGGAAATCTGCAATTTGATAGTAAACACGGAACTTTGTCAGAAGTTATAGAGAACTTTCTGATTAGCTTAAACGGAAAAGGAAAAGCTCCAAATGATTAGAACTGAAAAGCTATGAAGCTCAGATACTTCCAAATAGGGATAGAATACGTGTCCCACACCAATTCTTCTAGACATTTCTCGGACACGTGTCTGATACGCCATTTTACATGTTCTTATTTTTTAAATAATCAGACACACCTCAAATACATCTTGTACATGTTAGTCTTTGAACCCAAATGTTAAGGCTAAACGTCAAATAATTAATGTTATAATTAACTAAATAATAAATAATAAAAAGAGAAAGGACGAAAGAAAAAAATAGTTGCCCCTTCCTTTATCATTAAAAAAAATAAAAAACTGATTGGCTTTCCATTTCCTACATGAAAAAATGTCTTTATCAGCTAAAATTCTTGTTTGCCACTCCTCCCATGCCCCATTGTAAAAACTTGACATTATATGCTTAATTTTGAGTAGGGTACATTTGGTAATTTTTTTTTTCAAATAAATAGAATACGTTTAGTATTTTCATGCTAAATTTATATATTTACAAAAAGAAAATTAACGTATCATAAAACTATCCACGCCCTAATTTTTTAAAAATTGGAGTATTGCCGTATCTTGTCGTGTCTTGTATCCGTGTCCATACTTCATAGTTCATAGCTCAAAAGTATCACAGTTCATGCTATTTTAAACAGCAAATGAGCAGTACACAAGGCATCAGCCCTGTACACTGATAGAAACTTTTAGAGTAAAAGTTACATTTCAACCAATCATTGCAACAAGACTCTGTAAAAGCAGTAAGTGTATCCACAGGTAAGACAATAAATAAATGACAAAAGAACAGTCCATTAAAAGCTCTGAAGCATTCCAACAACTAAAATCAATCTATACCACCAACGCCAGTAAAGTTATCTACATTTCAAACCAGTCCAACGGCTATGTAGATTAAAATTAGACCTACACCGCTCCTTAAAACGACAAGAACAACGATAATTCGAAAAAACGCAATGAAAATTCAAATCGAAGACGCAAATACACCAAATTCAGTCAAGAACAATGATAATACGAAAAAACGCTATGAAATTCAAATCGAAGACGCAAACACCTCAAATTCAGTAGTCAACTCATCCGGAAATCACAAGAACAATGAACAAAAGAAAAGCCAGAGCCTAGATTCCTCTACAAGAACACTAAACAGCAATCAGATAATCCAAAACTATCAAATAACGAAATAGAATGGAAATCTATAAAAATAAAACAGAATCAGAACCAGAATCGGAATCAGAATCAGAATAAGAAAACCTACACGTATCAAAGATCGAAATGAACTAAGAAATCATACCTCACGGAATGATCTCGATCCAAGTAGCAATGGTTGATTACTACAACTTCAAGATCCAAATCAAGAAAAAAGAAATCGAAGAATCAGGAATTCATATACCAGCGCAGAAATGAAGAATTTATTAACTTGTCTTGTGAAGTCTTGTGATTTCCATTTCCATGTGAGAGGCGTTTCTTCTCCCTCTCTCTCTCTCTATATCTCTTCTCTAAAAAAAGGAGGGAAAAAAAAAAAAACAATCTTCCACTTTTCGGCCCACACAAAGCGCGCTATTTATTCAAATGGAAAGTAAGTCAATTATCTTCTGTAAACATAATTAATTCTTAATATTGTTTTATTAAACAATATTTAGTTGCTAGAGATTAGAATTTATTACGGTTACCGAATGGATGCGTGACGCGATTGGTTATCTGGTTTGATATTAAATCATTTCCATTCCACGGTCACGGGTTCGTTATCGGTATTTATAATTCTCCCTTTCCCCAATTTGTACTAAAAAAAAATGGCTAACTGTTGTAATTTTGATTCTACATTTAATTATGGTGAGTTGTTTTAACTAGTTATTGGGTAGGGGCAAAATTGAAATTGTGAGCCTTATATGGCATACAAAGGCAGATTATGGGTATTTTGTTATTTGAAAAAAACAATTAGTGGTTTGAGATAAAATTTATGACAATAATTTTTTTTTAGTACAACTCAGAAGAGGGACCACAAATCTTATAAATAAGGAATTAATCCTCTCAATGATATTGAACTCGATAATAGCCAAACAATGAAATCATCAAGTCACTGACTCATTTATGACCATAATAATACAAGGTTTGCAAAGATTAAAGTATAGTTAGGGACGTTATCTAAAAAAATGTTCAGTGTTGGAAGAGTTTTAAAAAAATATACAGTATGGAAAGTTATGGTGGATTAATTTTAATTAATTGAGGTTTCAAAAAAAAATTAATTAATTGAATAAAAAGTATACGTTTTTTTTTTTATATTAGAAGTTATTGTTTTGCTAACGAGAGCAAAATTTAATGACATCTTATACAATTTAGTAATCATGAAATTACAAGTTTGAATCTCATTTTTTCCAATATTGTTGTATAAAAAAATTAAAAAAAAAAAAATTATCATTTTAATTCACATTGTATCTTATGTAAAAAAAAAAAAAAAAAAAAAGAAGTTATCGTTTTAATGAGTTTTGTTGGTGCCATCGAGAAGATAGTTTCAAGAGAATAACATGTAGAGTAATTTAAAAAATACATGTTAAAATATGTAACGTTTTTTTTTTTTTTTGAGAATAAAACTTGTAACTTGTTGGTTATTAAATTGTAGAAGATACGTTGTAAAAAAAAAAAAGTAGAAGATATTATTAGAGCTTTGTTTTTATTAACATTTTAAATTCAATGATAATTTCAGATATACCACCCACACAAGATGAATAAAAACAAAACTATAGTATTTGAAGGGTATGGTAGTGGTCGAAAATTTGGACTTTGAAGATGTACTCCTCTCAAAATCTCAAATTTGGAACTCAATTTCGGTATTAATTTATAGACATCTTTTGTATTTTCATTTCTTTGATGTCTCTTTTTGCCTGACCTATAGATGGACGTAATTACTGACCGAATTGAAGCATTTCGAGTCCAATGAATACTTACCGTAACAAAAAAAAAAAAAAAAGAGTGAAGAGAGCAAAAATAAACCAAGGATGACTTACCAAACTTTAAAGATATATACAGTTTGGAATTCAAATTAATTTCTGCCATCTTTAAAGAAGCAAGGCAAGTCATCCTTGGCTCATACTTACTCTCCAACTCATGAATATGAGAATGAACCTTCACAAATTTATTTTGCATTGCAAATATATTTGAAGGGATATCACAAATAAAAAATGCATTTCTTCATTGATTCATTTATAGGCTGTTGAAAAGAATCTCAGCATCTCAATCTCTCCTTATATATTCCTCATTATCTTATCCATATATTCTCTATAAATTTACTTGGAAAGTTCTTTAAATTATTTATTGTAGTTTCAATCTTTTTCATGTAGAAGATCTTACATTAAAAAAGTGAGGAAACTTCCTTAAATTAATAAGATAGATGATTATCCCTCTTAATTATTAATAATTAATTTTAAGATAGAACAAGTTTATATTAGATTATTTTTTTAATTTTTAAATGGAATCTCATATTATTTAATGTAATATTTTAAACTTTATATATATTTATTTATTTATTTTCATTTTTACATTTGCTCATGGCATTTTTTGGTTTGGGAGATAAAGAGATTCATTTGAGTTATGGGCTTTGATTGACAACTAATTTAATATATTATAATTACAAAACTTTTCTGAATGAGAATATAATTTTGAAATGAAGTTCAATATTTAAGATCAGTTTAATTTAATCTTATACTTACAATAAAGCTTGAATAGACTCGTGTTAAATCGAGAGAGACGATTTACCAAATGTTGGAGATACTCACCTCGTGCAATTGTCTTACATTAGAAAGATGAGAATTTTTCAAATCTTTATAACAGATATGAGTTACTTTTTTCATTGTCAACTAGTTTTGAAGTAGAATCTCATATTATCTAATATGGTATCAGAGTTTCATGTGGGTTATTAGTCACCAAATTCCGATCCAAAAACCTAACAAAATTCTAAAGTGAGTGTGGATCCCACCCAAACAGGCATAAGCTTAAATCGGGTATTTGATCCAAAAATTTGGATCTGACCTTGACAAAAAAGTAAGTAAAAGTGGGTATTTTAGTCCATAAATTCAGATCCATTTTAAGATGAACTTCCCTATGTGGCTCCATCTTGAAGGAGAATGTTAGAGATACTCATTGCAAACTAGTTTTGAGGTGGAACTTCATATTATCTAATATCAAACAACAAGTTTAAAACAAACCAATTGACACAGATAATTGCCAACAAGAGTTGCTTAGTGGCATTAGTGTACAGTCAATCACTAAAAGGTCATGAATTCGAATCTCTCACCTCTAATTGTTATAATTTCAAAAAAAAAAAAAAAAAGACACAAACAATAAAAGGGAGAATGGTCAGCAAGAAGAAGACGTTAGAGGTGTATACAAATTAATGTCATAAATGAATCTTGTCCAAAGTTTTCGACCAACTGCACCACCTACTTAGTTCAACAATCTTGTCCAAAGTTTTCGACCTTTAGATCATAAACAATATATATTTGTTGATCTTGTTAGCTTGTCAATTGAAGTTGAATAATTGATGATCTTTTTCTTTTTCTTTTTTTTTTTTATGACAAGTGTTAAGAAATTAATTGGATTTTTTTTTTCTCTGACATTTTAAGAGATTGGATTTGTAAGAATCAAAGTGGAGAGAATTGATGTATTGGGATAAGGTAAGGGGAATAAACACACATGTGTGCACTTTTAGCATATTAATCACAATTGGCTATATTTTGACTTCAATGGAGATAGGATCTCACAAGAATAAGAATTATTTGGTTGACATTTGTGATGGAGACCAACAACTTAGCACTCAAGAAGGTTCTCCAACAAGAAAATCAATAGAAAGTTTTTTTTTTTTTTTTTCCATAATATTTATTATATCGGTTTGTTTGTTTTTATTTTAAATTTGGAGATTATAGATTTCAACGATAACTTTTTAATTATTAGGTCGTATATGATTTGCTTCTTTCAACTATCATGCATGGTTTGAACCACTTAATTTTATTTTATTTTTTTATATATTTTTAAGCAAATATTTAAAGTTTTAGCTAAATTGACAAAATATATGTAAATTTTAACAGCTTTGCATAAAATTTGAAAGTTATTGATATTACCTAAATTATATTGTTGTTAAACTTTTTGTTCTTGTAATTTTAGGCATGAATTAAACTATATGAATTAATACACTTAAGTGAAGAAAACATACGTTGTTACTAATGTTTAAGGTATTTCTTTTCAATCTAGTTCATTCTATCATTTTTCCATTCAATCTCTTATATGTGTCTAAACATTTTTCAAATCTAGCCCCTTACTTTTGAATGTCAAAATTGGTTAACAATTAACTTTACAAGACATAATATTCAATGAATTGGCATAAATTGAGAAAAGAAAATGGTAATCTTATGGGGATTCTTTCAAATTTCTTAAAATTTGGTAAAGAGAATAAATAAATTAAGTTTTCATATTTTAGATAACCATTTTTCTTTTGATCTTGGTTTCATTATAAAGTATGTCATTTGAGACGAAGAAAAGTAATAAATGTATGACAATAATTAAAAAGTCATAAATTCAAATCTCTGACCATATTTATATTGTTGAACTAACTGTTGAAACCTAATTGAAATAGGTATATTTTTTTTTAGATAATCTAATTGAAATATGTGTATCCATAAGGAACTAAATTGAATCTCTTTAAACCCATTAGATAGAGACTAAATTGAAAAATAAAAACTAACAGATTAGAGGAAAAAAAAAAGTAGATTTAGCTTTAAGATTTTAAGAATTAAAAGAATGGAAAAGAGCTATCAATCTGTGAACATATTCTCAAATATAGAAATATGTACAAATATTGACAATTATATTTGAAAAGTGATCCTGGCCCCTTGGAGAAGTGATGGTGAACGGATGCCCATGTTGCATGTAAAATGAGGAGAATTTTAGGAATCAGTTATAATTTTTGACTTTGGGAGATTTAAGATTTGGACCAAACAAATAATTGATTCTTATAACTATCAAAGCTTATCTTAAACATATATATATATATATATATATATACTTCTCAAATAATTTTTTATGTTTCCGAGATTGAACTTGTGACTGTGAAGTTGAAATAAATTACCACTAAATAAGATAATCAATAAGGCACCAACTCATTCAATTCCACTTTTAATGTTTGTCTCGAGCACTTCTTTTGATTTTGCTTTTTTTTTTTTCTTCATAAGCACGTGATTTATTATATAGATTAGTTTCAATCCTTGTGGGATTCAAACTATGATCTTTTAATATATTTTTTTAATTATTTTTATATCAATGACGGTTTAGATCAACTTGCGTGCACCTCGACTATATTGTTACAACATATACAGTTTGACCTACACAACATAATTCCTAGATAATTTGACCATTCACTTCGTAGTTTTTAAAGACTCTCTTGACTACTAAACCACCTTATGATGATTTTGATCTTTCGATTCATGGATACACACCAATATTGTTTAGTTAATAGCTCTAGTTGACATTTAAATTATATATTCTTTAGCGTTGGTCCAAATATATCTCAAATATAGATGAGTTTAGCCAGAAGAATTTGCAGCCATCTGATATTGGCCTTTTCAAACCCGTCAGTTGAGTCTCATAAACTCTAGTTTATCTTAAAATCAATTGAATATGATATTATAAAGATAGTGAAAGTTTACTTATTTTCAAAATATGAAAATCTTAATGGATGAGAGACAGAGTCGAGACGATGACTAGGGGTCTGAAGATGATCGAGAATGAAGCATGAGAAAGATAGAGAGCGAACAAGAGCCGAAGAAGACCATACCGACCGAGCAACAAGTGTCGAAAGTCGGACGGCAAGTCGTTCTTGGCTCATATTCCGCTCACTATCTCTTCATGCATTATTCTTCGATCCGAATAATTGCTCCCTTAAGACTATATTTGTTTACAAGTTTGGTGGAGAAGCAGTGAGTATTTATAGGTTCCAAAACCAAACTTGGTCTCCAAAATGCCTTAGAATCTAATGGCTGCAAAAGGAAGTTGAATGGAATCTGATTTCTTCATTAGGCCTTTAAGAATTTGTTGAGATTATAAGTTCTTACCTAAGAATTAATTTATTTCTTTGACATCTAAATATTTTAGAGTTAGATGGTTTAAAATTTTAAATTTTGTGTATTATAAATCTTCATTTTGTTGGTATTAACCAATTGGCAATAAGGACCCGTTTGAACAATAAGAAAAGTAATTCATAACTTTTATAAATGCTTATTTGATTTTTCACTTTTTCAATGTGGGACAATTATGGAATTCTAACATTTAACATGTCTTGATTTATTAGACATTTTTTTAAAAAAAATAATACTTTCTTAGGTCAAGGGATCCACTACTTAAAAGAAAAAAAACATAAATCTAATAGATGTTTATAATTTAACCAAATGTCTTAAACCAAGTCAATCTGAGCTCTGCTCTAGTGATGAAAACTTGGTAAATTTTCACTTAGACATATATACATGGTATGACCACACGGGGTGGCACAGTGGTTGAAAACTTGGGTTTTGAAAGTATGCTTTCTTGTGACATTACTCCTTCGATGTCTCCCATGCCTGGTCTAGGGACGGACGTAGTTACCCTTATTTCAAAAAATATATATATATATATATACACACATATACATAGTATAACAAATGGAGTAGAACCAATAGTACATATGTTCAAATCCCATCTTTATAAATCGTTGAACTAAAAAAAAAAAACAAAAATGAAATATATAACTTCTTTTTCTTTTGAATTTAGCAACATTTGAGGTGAGGATTTAAATATACCAACTCGAGATACATGTCAAATATTGCTGAAACGAACAATTAGCATGCGTAAACTCAACTGTGTCCAGAGTCAACCATTGGCAAAAATTCTCATGTGAGCAGAGTCCTAGAGAATCTTATCCATGGAGAACAAATTCCATCGATGACATGGGGAAGAAAACCTGCAACAATGCCTTGAAGCCGTCCATCAGGTTCAGATTCCCATTCCCATTATAATGCAAATTGTAATGGCAAAAAGGGAATTTCCCATCATCTTGCATTCAGAATAATCACATCAAGATCACCTCAACAGCCCCACCATTGAAACAGAGAGATTCTCATTGCTCATGCATCCACAAATATGAAATTACTTGCACTTTCATCTGATGTAGTTTCTATGGTTTCTCGGAAAGAAAGAATAGTGATTTCTCTCCAGAGATGAATATTTTTTTTTAACTAGAAGTCAAAACTTTGCCCCACTACATATCTGGGTACTTACGCCGATCCTAAGGTTTAAATCTTAGAGACAACAAACTTATTTAATAATCCAATTCATTCATGAGTTTCGAACCTGAGACCTCTAGGAGAGTGTACTTTAGAGGAGTCAAGCCTCTATCAACAAAACTGTTTCTTTGAGACCTTTCCGAGATTAATATCGATACGAGCAATTTCATTATATTCATATAGTAATTACTAGTAATAAGCTTTCTCCCATGACATTGTCATTTACACCGAATACAAATTAATATCACAAGAAAGCATAGTACATAATATTATCAAAAAAACATAAAAACTGGCTACAACTTATTCTATAACGATTTCGTTCAAACCTCCTTGCACTGCCAGTCTGATATCACTATGTCTCCTACAACACTCCTTCATGTAGCTCTTACAGCACACAACATATTCTCTCTTCTCCAAACCTGCACAAGATTTGCCAATTCTGAGTTGTGGGATTGTCCTTCTGCAGCTTTTACAATTGTTGCTTGTTTCTCTGTTTACCAAAGCCTTACAGGTACTGGCAGGTTTCGGGCTCGAATGGTTGGGTTCAAGCTTGAAACTTGTGGTAGTTATGATCGCTCCACCATCATCTCCATTCGATACCTTACAATGAGGATGAAACCCTTCATTTGGAAGACTTATTGACCTTGATTTACAAGGTCCAGCACCTGCACAATTCTTTTCGTGCTTCTCGGATTCCGTGACAAAATTGGAAGAGTCGCAGCTTCCTTGGCGGCAATGCTTATGGTCTTGTAGGAGCTCTAGACTGCATTCAGGTGGATGTTGCTTTTCAGTTGGGTCCACACATTTGGTATTCTCACATATATGCTCACATTTAGGAGTTTGGCTATTATGAGTGCAGCATCCACTATCATGGAGCTCAAAACTGCCTGCAGATCCATCAGGGCTTGCAGCTGAGCTTGTGCATTTGATTTCCTCACTTGAATTTGATGCACAATTCTGAGATAAGCAGAACCCTTGAGTAGTCTCTATGCAGCAATGTTTGTCGTCAACATGATGATCGGCGCATGAAAAATGGGCATGATGGTCATGTTCATGAACGTGTTGAGCAGATTGGCTATTATGAGTACAGCATTCAACTTCATGGAGGTCAACATTGCCTCCAGATCCATCGAGACTGGCGGGTAAGCTTGTGCACTCGATTTTCTCACATGAATTTTGAGACGAGCAAAATTCTCGTGTGTTCTTTAGAGCACAATGTATGTCGGCATGATGGTCATGATCATCAGGCTGGTTGTTATGGATGCAATGTTCATGTTCAAAAGGTTTTACACTGCCTGAAGAATTATCTACCTTAGAGCATGAACTAGAATTTTCCAACCCGGAATCACACTCGGAAATAGGGTTCTGAGGTAAACAACCATCAAGAGTTCTCTTCAGAGAGCCGCACTCCTCTTGTTCATGATGATGATGATGGTGGTGGTGATGACTAGAAGAGTGGGAACTGTTATTGTTGCACCTGTGATCATGGGTGTGACCATGTTCACAGGGTTTTACACTGCCTGCAGAATCATCTACCTTAGAACTTGAGTCCACACTTTTACTTTTCTTACATGAACTCAAAGTTTTCACCTTGGAATCACACTTGGAAGCATAGTTCTCAGGTACACAACCATCATGAGTTTTCTTGAGAGACTTGCAGCCCTCATGCTCGTGATGATGGTGACGGCGATGGTGATGATGACTAGAAGAGTGGGAACTACCATGGTTGCAGCCATGATCATGGGTGTGACCAGAGTGGGAACTATCATGGTTGCAGCCGTGATCATGGGTGTGACCACCATGTTCGTCTGAATGACTACTAACATGACAGCATTTATGTTTGGAGGAACAATGAGTAGCAGAAAACTTGCCTAATTTTTTCCCTCTGTGTCGGTCAGTTCCTCGCAGCAGTAGCATACTGTTGAGGGTAACTAGCAAACAGGCACCACCATCAGCAAGAACTGCTGCCCAAACAAGTGGATGGCCACCAAATGCCAGGCCGAGTACAGCAATCCTAAGAGCGACCGACAGAATCACATTTTCAATTACTTTACGATTAGCTCTTCTTGCAAGTCGGATAGCTTTTGGAATTTTTCGGATGTCATTAGTCATTAGAATTACATCTGCAGTTTCTATAGCGAGGGCTGATCCTGAGATTCCCATCGATATACCAATATCAGCCGTGGCCAAGGCAGGGGCATCATTTAAACCATCACCAATCATGGCTGTTGGTCCCTCTCTTTTGAACTCATTGATGAGTCTTGTCTTGTCTTCAGGTAGAAGTTCAGCATGGACTGTTTTTAAAGCCTTTCCCAACTGCACATAGGATCAGTGAAGCACATATATTCTCTTAGTTGATAACTGATTTTGAGTTTTTTAAACTAGTAAATGCCAAAGGATTGAGCAGAATAATTTCTTGAGGGATCAAAAGACTGAGTTCTAAACATCAGTGCAACGCGAAAAATCTATACGCCAATGATGCATACGCAAAATAGGGGATAGAATGCTTACTTCTTCTTGTGCTTGCAAGGCTGCTGCAGAACTGTCACCAGTGAGCATGGCTGTTTTTATACCAAGAGATTGGAGCTCATCCATGGCCTCCTTAGCACCTGTTCTGCAAGAATCAGATAGACTAAAGATTCCAGCTGCAGTACTTCCACAGAATATGTATCCAACAGTCTTTCCATTCTGCATTTCATCTTTGATCCCTGGGACTGAAAATATTTACATCCCCCAGTAAGGATGATAAGAAGAAATCAGTACTTGTTTGTTCTTTACCAAAAAAAAACTCAAGAACTTTCTTATGTTATTTATGAAGCATTTGTTTGAAGTGAACAACCTTTTGTACATTTGGCTTTTGTAGCAATTTTTTTGTTTCCGATATGGATGTCGTTCCCATCAATCCGCCCTCGAACACCTTCTCCAGGAAAATTTTGAAAGTCCTCCACATTTTCAGGTTTGGGATCAATGGATAGTGATCTTCCATGGTCAACAAGTGCAGCTGCCATTGGATGACTGGACTTGCTCTCGATGCTCGAAACCCTTGAAGAGAGAAGGCAAAGATTCACAAAAAACATTAGCTTCTAGATACTGCAAAGTTCAAACCTTCAAAATATAGAAGGATATCTATTCAATCTTCAACAGAACTGGATGAAAGGACCATTAGTTTTGCACTTACCAGTATAGCAATGTCTCTAAGCTTACACTGTCCTAATCAAGAACTTGAAATTCAGTCACCCTAAATTCACCTCTTGTTATTGTTCCAGTTTTATCAAAGGCCGTGATCTTAATTTTGCCAAGAGTTTCGAGGTAGTCGCCTCCTTTGATTAAAAGGCCAGAGGTAGCTGCCTTAGAGAGTGCACAGAAAGATGCAACTGGTGTGGAAAGGATGAGTGCACAGGGACACGCGCTTACTAACACAACCAGGGCCATGTGAACCCAATAACTGAGATTGGGACGTCTCAAAGCAAGTGGAATCACGAATGTGCAAACCGATAGTATAATAACAGCTGCATATTATAGAACACTCTGTATCAATATCAAAGGTGAGAGGTGGTTTGAGGAAAAATTAACCTTCAAGGTATCGTCCAACAGAAAATCAAAACATAAGCGACGCTTAATTGATAGGGTCTTTATATTTGTGACTCTCCGGACTAGCTTATGTGCACCTCGACTATTTTCATAGGACATACCATCTGAGCCTACAATATTTGAATGTCAAGTACACCCATAAACAAAATAATTCTTAAGTAGGTGGCCATTATAGTTGAGAAGAACCGACATTCCAAGAGATCAAATTCAAGTCTTATGAAATTTTTTTTAGTTCAACAATAATTGGGGGTGGGGGAGTTGAACCCATCACCTTCTAGTTCATGGGCCGCACTGATGCCACTGAGCTATTGCTCATGTTGGCAATTCAATTCAAGTCTTCTAACTCAAACAACATAACTACTAAACCTCAAAACTTGAGATGATAAGATCCTAAGTGGTGGAGGGATGACTCTAAAGGCAAGTGTCCACTAGAATACTTATCCTTTTCCCTCCATAAGTTCACTTAATGAGCAACAGATAAAGTGGGTGAAAAGAAATGAAATACTAGCCATGGCTGTCACAGGACATTATAGAAACAGTTTGTGGACACACCTGGAGTATAGAAATTAGCCAATTTGTCAATGATCCTATGAGTTTTAGATTTATTGTTCTCAGCCTCTTCAACCAGCTTAGCCATTTTAGCCACCACACAGTCTTCAGCAAGAGCAGTAGTCCTAACAGTAACATAGCCTGAACAGAAAAGAACCCACAATAAAAAAACTTCATTAACATTCCAAAGCAGAAGAGAATTCTTGAGAGTGAGAGAGATTACTACCATTTAGATTAATGGTACCAGCCCAAACAGTGGAATTATTTTGTTTGGAAACAGGGAAAGATTCACCAGTAAGCGTTTTCTCATCCACTTCACAGTTTCCTTCCACAACAATTCCATCTATGGGAATTTCTTCACCGGCCTTCACGGCCAGCAGAGTCCCCAATTTGACCTCGTCGGCACCGACAACTTCGCCGGTGTTGGCTAGAACCGCTTTCTGAGGAGCAATGCTCAGAAGGGACGACATGACGGCCCTGGCCTAAGCACATTAAGCACATTTGATTGAGTTTTAGATTTCTAAACTTTGAATGCACACAATGAACTAAAATCAAAATCTCATCTAGAACAATAATTTAGAGAGAGCTGGAGAGAAAACCTTGTGGCTGGCTCTGGACTCGAGCCAGTGGGAAATCGAGAAGAGGAAGACGATGGTGGCAGCTTCCAAATAATCCTTGATCACAATTGTCCCAATCACTGACATAATTTAAACAACATTTTCATATTTGGGTTCGAACAAGACTCCAAATCCTGATGGCTACACATCCGAGTTTTTAAGAAATCTTGAAACATTCTCAAGAATGATGTCAAGAGAGTGTTCAAGGAATTTTTCAAGAAAGGTATCATAAGCGTGAGTCTTAGTGAGACATACATTTGCCCTATCTCTAAAGTTCTTGTGCCCAAGCTAGTGATCGCTCATTACCGTCCCATCAGCCTCACAACTTGTTTATACAAGGTTATAGCTAGAGTATTGTCTGAGCAATTGAAGAAGGTTCTCCCTTTCACTATTTCCAACTATTATTATTAATCAGTCATCATTTGTTGCTGATAGACAGATTTGGATGCATTATTAATGGCCAATTAACTAATTGACAAGTGGAAAAGAAAGAACTACACTGGTATTGTTATAAAACTTGATATTAAAAAATCTTTTGATATGATTGATTGGAGCTTTTTAGATGATGTCCTTGTTACTAAAGGATTTGGTCCATTATGGAGGAAATGGATTAGAGGCTGCATAAGCTCTGCTAACTATTTCGGTGATTATTAATGGCAAACTAAGGGATAAGTCCACCACTACTAAGGCATTCGACAAGGAGACCCACTCTCTCCTTTTCTCTTCACCTTTATAGTTGATTATATCAGAGGCTTTCATGTTGGAAATCCAAGTAAAGAGGTTTGTATATCAAACCTCAAACTACCCTATTTTTTAAAATAACATTTTGGTCCCAAACTTTGAATTTGGTTCTACTTTGATCACTAAACTTTCAAAAGTCTAATTTTAGTCACTCAACTTTCAAGATTATTCTATTTTGGTCCCTCAACATTCAAGTTTGTTCCATTTTGATCTCTCAACTTTCATATGTTCAATTTTAGCCCCAAAACTTTTTTAAAAAATGTTCTTTTTGGAAACTTTTTGTTAACTTTTCTTTAAAAAATTAGCATATTTCTCTATAAATTTTAGAAATATGTTGTTTCTTTACTTGTATGAAAATTATTAACATTACTAAACCAATTTCAATAAAAATTAACCATTTTAAACTTTTTTTAAAATTTAGCTACTAAAATTAGATATTTGAAAGAATGAAACAAACATGAAAGTGAAGTGACTACAATTGGAAGTTGGAAGTCTAGGGACCAAAATCAAACAAAATTCAAAGTTTAGGACCAAAATGTTAATTTAACCTAAAATAAAACTTCAATAATTTAGTTTAACAAAAAAATAAAAAAATTCCACATGTAGGAGTGAATGATTCAAATCTCACCAGTCATATAAAATTGTCTAAACTAAATTACAAGCCAAGAGTAAATTAAAATTGAAGTTGAAATCTCACCTGCAAGGAGAGCAAGACAGTTGACGTCAAAGATTCTGAGATTGCGAACGGCGGCGAAGCATTTGAGGAGAATCGGCGGGATTCCGGCAGCGACGGCGGCCAAAGCCAGCCACCGGAAAATAGGGTTCACATATTTGAGAAACGACAGAAGCAATAACAGCCCACTCGCCACCGTGTAAGGGCTCGGCCATTTTTTCCGGTAACTTTTCTCATCTCCGTACGATCTAACGTTCGCTTCTAACCTCGCTTGGTTTAGGGCTTTTACTGTCACATTTTCCAATTAACCAAATTTAATGAATTTCCACAAACCATAAAATTACATTTTCAATTTCCTCTCACTAAATTTTTTTTAAATAAACAAATACAATCATTTAACGAGCTATTACAAATGAACTTAATGAATTATTGTAATCATTCAATTTTAATCACTCATTTTTAACCATTCAAAATAATCACACATTTTAAATCAATCAATTAATCTCTCATTTTTAAACTACTTATATATAACTTTTCCTCCAAAATTTTCATCCAAATGAGTTTTTCCATGCAACTCTTCCACCAAAATCTTCATCCAAACGAGCTATTGCGTCTAACAACTCCACCAAAAAAGCTATTGCATTCATCTCAATTTCTAATAACTCCTCAGTTTTAATCACTTCTATAAATCTTCATATAAACTATAATTACTAATTCTAATCACTTTTATAAATTTTCATCCAAATAGTTCCATATTGTTTTCATTTTTCAAGTTGCCGTTCTTAAATTTAATCTAAATTAGGTGTATTTTTTCGTTTAATCTAGTTACTGTGTTTAAATTTCCTAATTTGTAAATATTGTTCAATTCAAACAAAATACTATATAAATTTTTCGTTAATATTAACAAATTTTATAGTAAAAATAGTTTTTTTTTTTTATATATACAAATAGTAAAAATAGTTTTAAATCATTTATATAAAGGTTAAATGTTTTGTTGTTGTTGTTGTTTTTTTTTGGTTTTTTTTTTAAACAGTTAAACGTATTATTGTAACTTTTGAACTAATACAAATATTTTAAATTTAATCTAAATGAACATTGATGTCCATAAAATTAAATTGGCAGTGAGTTCCCCATTTTTTTAGATTAAAAAAACCTTTCCACCTCATATTTTAATTGTTTACTCAATCATTTCTTTAAATAGAGTTTTTTCATGTAGGGACTCATTCAAACATGACATCTTTTCTATGACTCCTCTCTCAACCAAATTTTTATTCAAGCATGATTTTAGTGGAGCTGTTGATTCAAAGTCTACATTTAAATTATCACTTTTATCTTTCCCCTTTCATCCATATCCCTCTCATGCAAACATTGCCCTACCTAAAAGGGAGTTTCAAATTTTTGTGTCATTTCCAAAATGGTTGTTTTCTAAGAATTCACTTTAATACCTAGAGATTACTTGTTTTTCAATGTCAATTCCTATTATTTAAAAAATTATCCACAATTCTCAATAAATAAATAAATAAAATAATTGACTACACATTTCTAAATTTCTATTTGTCTATAATGCTATTAAGTATTATGTATATTGTTCACGTTTATAATAGTTTTTTAAACTTCTTATAACAAAAATGATACAATTATACGAGGAATTTGGTTTATAATAGTGAAAAACAGTCATTACATTTACATGATGTATAATTTAGTAAATAAGAAGTTTTATTTTTATTTTAAATAACTTTTTACTATTAAATTTTACTTTATATCATTATAATTATGTTTTTTGTATTTTTGTTTTTAAGTTAAGTTCTTGTTAATATATTTAGTTAAATTGCATTTATATATTTCAATATGTCAACTTTATTAACAAAATTTTGATTTATCGTGCCTTTTAAATAATTTTGGATTGAGTTGATTTCAATGACACACAACCAAACAAAAATAAAATTATGAGTCTAAAAGCATTATCATAATTATTATTTTTAAGAGTACATAGCTACGTTGCAAGGAAAAAAGAGATCAAAAGGAAGTGATGTGAAAAAAAGAAAAGGAACATAATTCTTCTTTATAGAATGCATTTCCACGTCATCAATCACTTAGAAACAGAATATATAAGCTGGGCCCACCATATTGAATTCACACGTCAGCTTTTTAAAATTGGGCTCCACTTTCACCTCTCACCAATCAACAAATTACCATTTATGCTTTAAATATCTCATTTCTCTATAAAGAAAAATGAAACAAAAACAAAAACAAAAAGTCTAATTTACAAAACAAATGGCAACAACGGTTTCACAAGTTTGGTAGTTTGTTAGAGTTTTAACGATTAATACAATGACCCAACTATTTTATTTAAGTTTTCAAAGTTTTTTTTTATTTTTAATATGTTACCATCATGTTTTATTTACTTCTGCAACAAATAAAGTAATCAAGACATTAAGAATTCAATATATTCTCATAATCTAGTATTTTCATTTTAGGATGAAACTCAAAATATATATAATTTGATAATAACAAAAAATTATATTTTTTTAAAATTTTAAATTATACTTTTTTTTATAAATTTAATCCATATTCAAATATTGTTAAATTCAAAAAGAAAGAAGAAGAAGAAAAAAAAAAAAAACTATGAGTCATTTCTGATTTTATGATGAAACTCACAAGATTCTACCTTATTGATAAAAAAATTGCTTATATCCATTCTCATGTGTAATTCTTTTTTTTTTTTTTTTTTTACAACAATGTTTAAGGTCGGTGAATTTTAACTTATAAATTTTTTTATTAATAGGTTATCCATCATGTCATAGTTATGCTTTTGTTGACTTAAATTTTGTTTTTTAGTTCCTTTAAATTCTAATTCCTAGTAGCATAATTTTTCCAGAACTAAACCCTATTTCTACTTATTTTTTGAATTTTGAGAAATAGAAAAACGAAACATATATTATACATTAAAAAAAGTTAGAGCATTAAAAAAATATTAATGTATTCCTAATAACAATACAAATAATTATCAAAACCAGGAGCTTATTTAAGCATGATTTCAAATCTTAATTAGAGCAATATCTAATTAAGTGTTTTACCATATCATTCATTACTACTAAACCTAATAAAATCTATAAAATTCTCACACACATTTGTCAATCAGAGCATAGTTTACAAACAAAACATTTATTAGTTCGATTTCAAATTCCATTAACTCGACCTTGCTTTAAAAAGAAAGGGAATCATTATAGATAGTTTAGTAGATCAATACAACTATAAAAAATAAAAAAAGTGATAAGTTCAATCCAACAATAATCTCTTATTTAAAAATTATTTCTCTACCAATTTTTTTTGTATGGGTCAATTTTGGTATATGTCCTGTAAAACGACCCGAACACTCACATATATCAAGAAAAAAGAGAGAGAGAAAACATACCAATTTGTGCTTGAGAAAGAATGAGATTATCATGAACAACAATAAGAGTTCTTGTGGCAACAATTACTCTAATATCCTTAACTCCTTCAATTCCTTTGAGTATGTTCTCAACCAAGGGAATTTCAGAAGAGCAGCAAATCCCCAACACGTCAAAGTAACTTTTCTGCAACCTCCCGCCATTGTTTCCGGCCACCGCCTGCGTCGCTGCGGCCGGAGCCATAATCTTCCCTGACTAACAATATTATCCAAACCCACCCTGCAGCAAAATAATTATAATTCCCCAAACACCTAAGTTTCAGAATATCAAAACCATATAATAAAGAATTGGGTATTTATATATAAATAATTTTTTTTTTTTAAGTTAGGTAAACAAGAATATTCTTGTGTTTTAAAAGAAGGAGGGTTAAAAAGCTACTGAAAATTAGCAGAAGGATTTTTCTTGTGAGAGCTTGATGAATGGGAGAGATAATGTATAGGAAGGCCTTAAAATAATGAAGGATTCAAGCTTGTGGAAATGCTTTTTTATAGTGGGAGAATCTGTGTCATAAAATGTATTTAATAAATTTTTTTTTAATCGAGAAAATTATTTATTTATTAAGTTTTTTAATGCAAGGGGATTTTTTTTAGAAAAAAAGAAAAAAAAAAAAAATCTTTTCGATCCCAAGATTTTAGAGAAAAAAATTTAAATGCAGTAATAATGAATTCGATCATCTCAAATTGAAAATTATAAAATTGATAAATTTAAATCAATTGATAAATTTGATTCAAGTTTAACATTTTATATTTTGTTATGTATGAAATATTTTTTAATTTTTTTTTTTAGAGTTGCTAGAATTCACTATCTAAATTTTTGAAAGGTAAGAAAAAAAAATTTTTAATACCAACCAGACCTATAATTAAAAAATATAAACTTATAAATACCAAGAATTCACGTGAAAAATAGAAAAGGAGAGAACTGGGATGGATATATATGTACTTTAAATAAAAAGAAGAAAAGAATAACCTTAAAAAATTTATCGTATGGTCAAAGAATTTATCCCGTGAAAAATTTTGTTCTTTTATTTTTTTAAACTTTTGTTCATTTATATCTTTCTTTTTAAACATTTATTTATCTATATCTAAGCAAAAGTTCTATTAGGGGTGTTTGTTTACCGTATTTAAGGAGGATTTAACTTAAAGAATTATATTGAGGAGTTATTTTAACTAGTTAAAAATTGAGAGTTGTAGTAAAAAATTTGTTTAGATATGAGTTTTGTGTAGAGGAGTTAAGTGAAAACCTTGTTTTAATCTAGATTTAAAATGCGTAGTTATTTTGAGTAGTTAAAAAATGAATTAATAAAGATGAGTGGTTAAAAATAAGTTATTTTGATTGATTTGAAAAGAATAATTAAAAATGAGTGGTTAGAAATGATTAAATAATTATAAATGTATGATCAGAAATGAATGATTAGAAATAAGAGATTATTTTTAAAAGTACAAATGAGGAGGAATTAGTAAAAACTCGTTTGGATGTAAATTTTCATAAAGAATTAATAAATCCTCCATCTAAATCCTCCTTATTATTTTTTTATTTATTTTTTCCAGAATCGAAAACTAATTCTCAAGAATTAAATGTTAATAAATGTATAAGAAAATTTGACTGTTTGTGTTTGTAAAATAGCGTGAAAGATGATTGAATATAAGATTATATTAGGTAAATGACCGTCATGAGCATTGTACTAATTTCTTCATAATTTGTTCTAATGTTATGTCCTAGATATATGATTCATATCAAAATTTGGAATCTAAATTTGAAAATTAAAACTTCCTTGGATAATAATTGGATTTTGTTTCCACTCAAATTCTCTCTAAAGAATTTCATTTTCTTTTGAAAAGGTATCTGAATCATGACCAAAATTTAAAAATTAAAACTAGTTTTTTTTTTTTTTTTTTTTAAAGTTATTCTTTTTAGTTTTCAAATTTTAGTTCAATTTTTAAAAATATAAATAAGATGTATATAAAAAAAAAAAAAAAATACAAAATAGAGTAATTGTTATTGACTTAAATTTTAAAAATAAAAAATAAAAAACGAAATCATTATCAAACTCACATGATGTTCCAAATTTTTTTGTTAGTCTTGTTATATACTTTAACTCGCTTTGAGCATAAAAGAAGATTATTAGATAAAAAACACCGGTATTTTCACATGTATTTTTTCTTCATTTCACTTTTTTTTTTTAGAAAAGTCGTTTTTTTTAAATCAATTTTTTTAAAGAAAAGTCTTGAAAATTAATAACATCCAACGTAGGATTGTTTTAAGACAAGTATTCTTAATTTTAGAGGTTTTATGACCGAGTCATTAAAAAAAAAAAAAAAAAAAAAAAATATATATATATATATATATATATATATATAGGCACATTGTTGATATTTATAGTAATTTTAGAGGTATGCATGATTTGAATTGAATTAAAGAAATATTTTGAATTTATCTAAAATTTTAAGTGGGAGAATCTACCAACTCGTTCAATTTTAGTATTTGAGCAACTTAATCCAATCACAACTATATATTTTCAAATTAGATTATATTGAGTTATGAGATTGTTGTTTTTTGCTTTTAGTTTAAATATATATTTTATTTGTTATATATTTCAATTTTATACTAATCTTTGTAATAACTTCGTTAACTATTTAACTTTAATTTATATTATGATATATA
This sequence comes from Sechiopsis laciniata, assembly GCA_037833695.1. Lineage (NCBI taxonomy): Eukaryota > Viridiplantae > Streptophyta > Magnoliopsida > Cucurbitales > Cucurbitaceae > Sechiopsis > Sechiopsis laciniata. The sequence continues at coordinate 11,467,110 of JBBMKA010000009.1, read as the reverse complement.
GATTCTAAGAGACTTAAAATATTTTAAAATTTATTAAAAAGTTAAAAAGTAATAATTAAGTAAAATAAATATATGCATATATACTTATGTTATAGATAAAAATCTCTCTCTATATATATAAAGTTACCATTTGTTCATGTATCCCTTTTGAATTTGGGTGTTACATGCTATTATGTCAATTCTTTAATTATGATTTTTTTTTTCTTTTAACACGTTTAACTCTATTTTTTTATAGATGTTTTTGTTAGGAAAAAAGCTCATTAATTGAGCTCATGTCTTGTGTGTTCAGCCTAGGCCTATGGGAGGGCATTGTTATGAGCTAATTTAGTTGTTTATTCTATGTAAAGCCCAATAGGGTTTATGTGTGCGTGTGTCCTTAGAGGTTGCTCGACCCTCAATTTAGTGTGTAGGAGTTTTTCATCTCTGCTGTGAGAGTGCCATGTTTTTCTTCTTCTTGTTGATTGTGGACTCTTCATGTTTGAGCAGTATGTTATAATAATATTTGCAGCAGAGGATTTCTCCTAGTTTCTATGTGCTTTTGCTATTTCTACATGGTATCGAAGCTACCGTCTAGCGACTGATCTTTTTTTTTTCGATTATCAATGGAGAACTCCAAAGTGTCTTCTAATTCGTGATCCTCTGCGTCTGTAATGCCGAATGTGATTAATCCAGGGAGCAAGGTCTCCACCGCTCGTCTAGGTAATGAAAACTATCTTCTCTGGAAGTTTCAAGTTGTAATGGCTCTTGAAGGATATGATCTATTTGAATCTCATATGGATTCGAACGCTGAACCTCCGATGAAGGAATTACCTCGTGATACTCCATCATCTGCTTCATCATCCTCTGCAACGTTGAATTCTGCGTACTTGCTATGGAAACGCCAAGACAATCTAGTCTGCTCTTGGCTCCTAGGTTCAATGTCTGAAAAAATCTTGGAACATATGCTGCACTGCTCTTTGGTGCGAGAAATCTAGAGCTGTCTCAAATCTATATTCAACTCGTGCAACCTTGCGCAAGTGATGAAGCTCAAATCGAACCTCCAAAACATGAAGAAAGGCAACTTGTCTTTATTAGAATACTTCTCGAAAATTAAAAAATATATTGATGCGCTAGCTGCTAAGGGAAAACTGATCTCTACCGAGGATCATATACTATACATCTTGTCTAGCCTTGGATCGGAATTCGATTCCACGATTTCGGTTATTACGACGAAGGTTTTCTCTGAAACAGTGCAGAAAGTTATGGCACTATTACTCACTCATGAGAATCAGATTGAATCGAAAAATATAAACAGTGATGGCTCAATTCCTTTGGCGAATGTAGCCATTCCATCCTCAGCAAAGAATCAAGAATTCCAAAAATCGCAGTCGAATTTTAACTCCAACAGGGGGGGTCACCAACAAAATCGTGGAGGAGGTCAAAGAGGAAATTCAAATCGAGGAGGTCGTTCTAACTGGAATAATCGAAATAAGTTACAATGTCAGTGGTGTAATAAGACTGGACATATTGCATCTCGATGTTATAAACTCATAGACAATCCTCCACCACGAAATATGGTTGTCCACCAAGCAATTGTTCCTCAAGAACAGAATTTTCAACGTGGTCAGAATGCCTATGCTCTAATGGGATTCAACATGTATGGAGGTTATTCTCAACCTTTTTCACCTATGAATGCAATGATGGCTCAACCAATGTATAACCAAGAATGCAATGATGGCTCAACCAATGTATAACCAAGATTGCAATTGGTATCCAGATTCGGGTGTCACAAATCATCTGACCAATAATCTTGGTAATCTATCAGTGAGCTCTGAATATCTTGGCAATAATCAAGTTCACATGGGTAATGGAGCAGGTTTGCATATCTCTAACCTTGGTTATGGCTCAGTTGTTTTACCAAATAAACATATTTTTCATAATCTCCTTCATGTTCCTGATATCACTAAAAACCTGTTAAGTGTTCGTCAATTTGCTAATGACAACAATGCGTTTTTTGAATGTCACTCGAGCTTTTGTCTTGTGAAGGATCTAGCAACTGGTCAGGTGCTGCTCTGGGGGACTCTCCATGAAGGACTATATCAATTTCAGTTTCCTAATTGTTTTTCCAAAACTATTCACTCTAACACTACATATTATTCCCCTACGTGTTTACATTCCACTGTTGAGTATTCTAGTTTTGATATTTGGTATCAAAGGTTGGGTCATCCAGCCTTTCCTATTTTTCATTCTGTGTTTAAAATAATGTATGCCTTCCTATTTACATAAAAATAATAAATTGAGTTTCTGTAATGCTTGTGCTAGTGGAAAACATCATGCATTTCCTTATCGTGCATCTCTTACTGTTTACACATGTCCCTTACAACTCATAACTATATATCTATGGGGACCTGCACATACTATTTCAAAAAATGGTTTTCGCTACTACATAAGTTTTGTTGATACTTACACTCGTTACACTTGGATTTATTTCTTAAACTCTAAATCAGAAACATCATCTGTTTTTATATCTTTCAAAACTCATATTGAGAAACTGTTGGGCCTACCTATTATTCGGGTTCAAACGGATGATGGAAGTGATTTTAAACCACTTGTGTCGTATCTAGAGTCTCATGACATCACTCATAGACTTACTTATCCTTACACTTCTAAATAAAATGGCATTGTTGAAAAGAAACACAAACACATTGTGGATACTGATCTTACCTTATTGTCGTATGCATCACTTGCTCTCATGTTTTAAGATGATGCTTTCTCGACGGCTGTTTATCTTATCAATAGGTACTTTATGGTACGAGTCCCTCGCATAAGCTTTTTGGCCAGGTTCCTGACTATTCACATCTCCGTGTCTTTGGTTGTAAGTGTTTTCCCTATCTAGGCTCTTATAATCCTCACAAATTTTGACTTTAGATCTAAATCATGCATATTTTTTTAGGTATAGCTTCATTCATAAGGGATCAAGTGTCTAGCTGAAGATGGTCGTGTATATATGTCTCAGAGTGTCTTGTTTGATGAGACAGGCTTTCCTTTTGCTCATAAAACAACACAAATTCCATCTTCTCCCAATTCTCATTTAGTATCAAATGTTATACCTATTGCAAAACCTCTTGGTGAGCGTTTAGAAAATATTCAATCTCGAGTGGTATCTCAATCTCATACACCAGTATCTAGTCCTTTATTTCCAACTCTCGACTTAGACATACAAAAACACATACCAAGAGTTGAAACTAATTCTTTAAACTAAGAGCTACCTAGGACTGTTGCTACTGAGCTACCGAGGAGAGATGAAGTCAGAATAGTTGTAAATAACCATCATATGGTAACGAAAGGCAAAAAGGGCAAATACAAACTTAAAGCTTTTGTTGCTACAAAGAGCTATACGGATAAGGAACCACCCAACGTGAAAGAAGCCTTGAAAAATAAACATTGGAAACAAGCTATGTAAGTTGAATATGATGCTCTAATGCAAAATAGGACATGGTCTCTAGTCACTCCTCCAAACAATCAAAAGATTGTAGGGTGCAAATGGGTTTTTAAGTTCAAAAGAAATTTATATGGTTATGTGTCCAGCTATAAAGCTCGATTAGTTGCGAAGGGGTTTCATCAATCTCAGAATGTTGACTATATCGAAACATTCAGTCCAGTTGTCAAACCTATCACTATTTGAGTATTGCTTACCATGGCTCTTATGCAAAATTGACATTAATAATGCTTTTCTGCATGACATACTTACGGAATGTGTTTACATGGAACAACTAGTTGGTTTCACCATTGGTGACACAAAGTCATCAATTTGCAAACTTCACAAAGCGTTATATGGCCTAAAACAGGCTCTACGAGCGTGGTTTGAAAGTTTTCTAAAAGAAAAAGGTTTTGTGAATTCTCATGCTGATAGTTCCTTATTGTTTCGGCATACTACCACTAGCTATTGTTATATTTTGGTCTATGTTGATGATATTCTGATTATGGGCAACTCTAACTTTGAAATATCTACTGTGATTGCCATGCTCAATAAGACGTTTGCTTGGAAAGATTTCGGATATCTGCATTATTTTCTGGGAATTGAAGTCAGTTATCCATCATCTGGAGGTATCTTATTGTCTCAATCTAAATATATTTTAGATCTATTATGCAGGGCCAATATGGATACAGCTCACTCCATGCCTACCCTAATGGTTAGTGGATCATTACCATCTGCATTTGAAGGTGAGTCGTTTCATGATGTTTGTTTATATAGAAGTATTGTTGGAGCTAAACAATATACTTTACTTACTCGTCCTGAATTATCGTTTAATGTAAATAAATCCTGCCAATTTATGCATGCTCCCAAAATATCTCACTGGAAAATGGTCAAACGCATACTTAGATATTTACAAGGAACTATGCACTTTGGTCTTTTATTAACCAAGCCTACGAGATTAACTCTGCATGGTTATGCTGATTCTGACTAGGCGTCCGATCTTGCTGATAGGAAATCCATTTATTGATACTGTATTTACTTTGGTGGTAACTTAATCTCTTAGGGATCGAAGAAACAAACCATTATCTCTCGGTCTAGTACTGAGGCTGAATATAGGTGTCTGACTATAGCTCATACTGAATTAGTTTGGTTAACAAACTTATTTGCAGATCTAAGACTCTTGTTGTTTAAACCCACCATACTGTGGTGCGATAATCTTAGTGCTATTCACTTAAGTGCCAACCCTGTTTTTACATTCCAAAACTAAACATGTTGAACTTGATATATATTTTGTGTGTGATTTAGTGTTGAACAGGAAATTGATGGTGCAACATTTACTAGCTACGAACCAGGTGGCGGATGTTCTCACGAAGCCTTTATCTGCACTTCATTTCATTCGTTACAGGTTCAAGTTTGAGCTCATGTCTTGTGTGTTCAGCCCAAGCCCATGAGAGGGCATTGTTATGAGCTAATTTAGCTGTTTATTCTATGTAAAGCCCAATAGGATTTATGTGTGTGTGTCTTTACGGGTTGCTCGACCCTCAATTTAGTGTGTCGGAGTTTTTCATCTCTGTTGTGAGAGTATCGTGTTTTCCTTCTTCTTGTTGATTGTGGAATCTCCATGTTTAAGCAGCATGTTATATTAATATTTACAACAGAGGTTTTCTTCTAGTTTCTATGTGTTTTTGCTATTTCAATAGTTTTTAACTTCATTTTCATTGTTGGGTTGATTCAACCAATTATCCAAAATTGTCATCCAATATAAAGAAATTAATTTGTTTTAGATTTGTGTATGAAAAGAAAAACGATTATATTTTGGCTTTTCAAAACAAGAAGAAGAAGAAAACGGGTGTAAAGACACTTTTGTTTTTATATATATATAGAATGATTAACAAAAGTAATAGTTCAACGCTATTAATTTACACTGTAAACTAAAAGATTATGAGTTGAATCTCGATCCATTATTAAATTCAAGAAAAAAGAAATTGAGGAAAGGATTTAAATCATGATCCATTAATTATGCTATTGAGCTATTGGGTGAATGCTTATTAACTTAAAAGCTGCCTTAATTTAAGATTATGTGTTGTTTCAATACGATAAATGTGAATGGATGAGATACATAAAACATGCAAGTTTATTAATTGGAGCAAAAAGCATGAACTCCAAAAAGAATTAATTTAATTAAAAATAAATAGAAGATAATTGGAATCCATGTGGCCATTCACGCAAGCACTGTTATTATGAGTGTTTGAGTTCATTAATTGTGAATACTAACCCTTTTAATTTTGGCTAATATTAGCCTCAATTCACGAGTTTTTTTAAAAAAATAAAATTACAAATGAAATAAAAATTCAAATTTATGATTTGTTAATATTATTGAGTTATTGTTTTAATCTGAATATTCATAAAATTTTATAAGAGTTGATAATTTAATATTATTGAACATGTTGAGAATTTTAAAGGGAAGCTTAAAACATTCTCGCTTTATATCTAGGATGATTATACCGTTTTTTGAGTGTTTACATGTTCTATTTCTCAAATTTTAAAAATATCATCCAAATTTTTTATCCTATGATATAAACTATCAATGAAAATAAATATTTCTTCTAAAAAAATTGGGAATGAATATTTTTTTAAAATTTTTCACAAGCCATTATTATCTTGGAAATACAATTTATATGTACATATATTATTGCCTTTTTTTAGCAAATCCAATTAGTTTTCATTTGTGTGACTTTTTAATATCAGTTTTGTAAGTTTCTTCCAAGAATTAATACCTATAGAATTAGAAAATAAACTAGCTAATTTTTTAAAAATAAAAAGAAAAAGAAAATAAACACAAACCTTATCTAGGCAAGCTCAAATTGTAGCCTCGCTTAGACTTCTTTTTTTAAGCACTCTCTTAGACTTTTTCAATCAATACTTAACATATCTTTTCATTTTTTTTTGTCATGCATCAATACTTAATATTTTATTTATTTATTAATTATTATTATATATAATAAAGTTACAAGTTTAAATCCTTAAATCACTTATTATAAAGATATACTTAACAAATTACATATACTATAAAAAAAATTTAGTGAAGTATTTTCTTTTAAGAAATATTTGCATTCATGTTGCAAAATATGAATCATTTATTTTATTTTTAATTTTGAGGAATAATTTCTTAAAAGAAAAAAAGAAGAAAAAAGAATGGTTAAAATTTTGCCACATGGATGACTGTATGTTGCCAAGGCAGATGCAAATATTTTTCTTTTCCTTTTATAATACAAATTAGGTGAAAGAAATTACAAACTCTACAAAGAATGTACTACTACTCTCAAATAAATAAGAGTTTAATATCGATTTTCATGATCGAACCTGTGACCGTAATATTAAACTGACCACCAAACAATGAAACTACAAAATCATATTCATCAAAGTCAATAGAAATTAAACTTAATGAGACAATATTTTATATATATATAAATAATTTCAATAATGTTGAAATAATATATTTGAATTGATTATATGTCATTTTTAACACACAATCAAGTTTATTAATATGAAGACAATAAGGGTTTGGTGACTTAGCGGTGATAATCTAGTTCAATATCATAATCACATGCTTGATCTTGGAAATCGGTATTTGACTCTCATATTACTTGAGAGCAGTAATACTTATATACGATTTGTTGGTCCTCATCTCTCACTTTGTACCTAAGAAAAAAAAAAAAAAAAAAATATATATATATATATATATATATATATATATGAAGAAATAAAAATTTTATGAAATATCAATTCTTTTTGCAAAAGCCTACCGTATCTCTAATATTAAAATTAATAACTACATTTTTTAATACTAATTAATGACTATATCAATATAGGATTTAACAATTTAGGTATCTAACAAGAAGAGCAATAAACTTTAACCAACTGATCATGAGTTTATATTCCTTCATCTACAATTGTTGAACTAAGAAAAATAATTTAAATGTTTTAAGTTTAAATGACTTAAAGAGAATTTTAAATTATTATCACGATATTATATGTAACCTTTTCAAATTAAAATATTAATTTTTTACGGGTCACCATCAATTGAGCACATCATAACTTAATTTTTTAAAATTTAAAGTCCTACTAATTTCATTCCATTGAATTTATGTTTAAATCTCCCCTTTCTATACTTTGTAATGATATATTATTAAAAAAATAAACTTAATTTCAAAATTTTATATACAAAATAGTAGAGACTGAAAAGACATCGTTGTCATTTTCTTTTTCTTCCCTCTTTTGAGATGAATATTATTGTGAATTACAGGTTGCACCATGTTCTAAAAAATTCTTTAGTATATATAAATTAACAACTTCTTACATTATTGCAAATGCAAAGTGGAAAAGCTTTACACGCCTATATCTCTGCACGAGACGTCCAAAATTTAGTGCTTGGAAGAAAAAAAAAAAAAAAAGAGGCTTTTTTTTTTTAAATTAAAAAATTGAGAGAGAAATTCCGAGATAGAGTTTACAAATTATTTATTAAAAAAAGGCTTCATCTGCAGATTTAAAAGATTAAACCCATAATTTGAGTTGGTATAATCTTAGTTTTGATTTTATCCATATTGAAGTATATGGTTTTTTTTCTTTCTAAATATAACTTTTTTTATTTAATTAATTTGAGGCAAAGAATTTGGACTACTATTTTTAAAGAATTTTTCATGTATAATAAAAAAACAATGATAAATTATATGAATAATAAGTTTTTAGGAAAAAAAAAAGTCTTGTATAACAAAAAATTGAAGCAGATCTATTAAAAAGAAGAAAAATTTATATCGTGATACAACAAGTAGCTTTAAATAAATAAGCATATAGTCACCGATCAATATCATGAACAATATTTAATCAATATCACAAATAGTATTCAATCAGTACATGTAATAATGTTCAATTGACAGATAATGAATGATAGAAATTGAAATATAAAAAAAAAAACTCCACAAAAATATGAACAATATATTTCTAAAAAGTCGTTATAATTAAAGTACACAACTAAAAAATTGTCACTTACATTAAATTTTATAATTTTTTTTATTAAAAATTAATATATCATATCATATAGTTATACTCTGTTTATTACAACTTCACAATGATCGACTAAATTGTCTTAACTTTGATATATTTTTTAAATTTTAAATTGTGGATTATTATTTTTTACTTTTTTTTTGGATTATAGAGGCTAATCCTACTTTTTGCTACAAATCCCTTCCTGAATGTTTTACTTTTGAAATTACCAAATATTATATTAGCATAGGTACAAAAGGAATCGATTTCCTTTTTCTTTTTATTTTTCTTTTTCTTTTTTTTTTTTTTTTTTGGTAAAAAGAGAAAAGGATGGAACAAATTGTAGTGTATATATTGAGTTTAATCTCCCACCGACGATAAACTTTAATAAAGAATTTGCTTTGCAAATGTCCAATAATATACGTTTATTTTACATGTTACCGACCTAATTATGATAACAATAATTTTAAAAATGCCACAAAAAAGCGAAAAGTCTCCCCAATCCCTTGCTATAATATTCACGCAACTAGTTTTTTTTTTTTCCTGGAAGAAAATAATTTTTTTAAAAAAATTAAAATATATGGGTGAATAATGAGAATTTGAACCTCTCATTAATGAAAGAACTATAGGCTAGGATGCAAATAAATTTTTCTTACTTTAGTTAAATGATAAAAAAATCATAGATATCTGAATGATGACAATTATCTTTATTGGTATTGATGGGAATAAACACTATTCTAATAGGATCAATTATTCCCTCTCTTGTGTTCCTAATGAAAAACAGCAAGCATAAATAT
>JBBMKA010000009.1:11441039-11457713 GCA_037833695.1 Sechiopsis laciniata | reverse complement strand
AATCAACTTTTAGTTTTATATTTTGTTACTAAACATATTAGTAACATGAATTAAACAAAAAATAATAAATTTTAAAAATTTAAACTAAATTTACCATTGAATTGACGGTTAAAATGTAAATTATTAAGGAAGTAGTAGAAATATATTTACCAAAACTTGTAAAAATATATTCTTCTAGAAAATAAAGAAATAGAAAGTAGTAGGATATAATGGTTTTATTAAGTATATTATATAATAGTTAAAATATTTGTTTCTTAACATAGAAATAGAAGAAGAAAAAATTCCTAACTTCAAAATATTTTTTTTTCTTACTTAACTTTATTAAATGTTGTTTCTTGTTTTTATTATTTTTTAAAATATTAACTACTAGAAAAATAAAATAACTAAAATGTCAATTTAATCTATGTACTTTTAATTTTGTTTTATTTTGATTCTTTTAATTTTAAATATCAAATTTTAATCTTTAAAACGATAATATAACTAAAATTTAGTATTTGTTATTAATTTATTACTATATTTCATTTGCAAATTTGTTCTTATTAATTTTTCATAATTTTAGACATGAAATTTTTTATAAAAAAACATGAGATTTTTTATGAATTAAAATTATTATTAATTGATAATTTTTTATGAAATAATTCATGTCAAAATTGAATTCTGAATTAAATTAGATCAACACACTATTAACTTTTTCAATAGAGTTAAAATTGTTTTTAGAAATAAATATTTTAATATTAATATTAGCCGAAATTAAAAAATAAATTTGATGAGATTTAATATGGAATTTGATAAAAGAGTTTTTTTTTTTTTTTTTAATATAGAAATTTGAAGAGTGGTTAAAGAGTAATTGAAGAGTGGTTAAGAATGGTTGTTTACTACAAAAAACAAACGAGAGGTTGTTGAGGAGTGGTTATTAACCACTCCTCATGTCCAAAAAACAAAACATACCCGAAGAGGGAGATTTATATCTTGTCGTTTTTAGTGAAACATTAGACTTTTCTTCTCTTAAATCCAATTGTCATTGATCCTTAGTGATTAAACACCTCAGCACCCAAACATATATTTTTTTTAAAAAGAAAATACTTTATTAAAACAACATAAATCAATGAAACCGCAATTTCTCATTACTAGGACCACTCAATTGAGAAGAACCGAAAACAAGGCTTAATCTAATTGTAAAACCAAATTTTCGCCTTACGGTCTTAACCAAACATGAGAAATGAAACTCCAACATAACAAACACTTCATCTACCATCACCCCTAACACGAGGTTTTTCAATAGCCTTTGGAGAGTAATCTGATGTCTATCTCACTGACCGAAGAGTAAGACTCTACCAAAGAACCGTGAAAAAGATTACCTCTCAACCAAGTGTAATCCTTCTCCACATGAAACAGTTGATTTCCAACTAAAATTAAAAAGCCTTTATCAGTTAGTTCCACGCACGTTTGCAGTCAGCCACTCCAACAAGAACACGTCTCAATAGAGATCATCAAAATAAACTAAATAACATATTCTAACCAAACAAAAACTAATCCACTGCAAAAACCAGAAAACGTCAAAAAAATATAAACACCGCATAAGAGAACAAAGTAGCTAACCCGACTAAATCAGAAGAAAAAGAGGATAGTGCCCTAAACCGATCCATCAAATGAGCCGATTTAGTTAATATAGCAGTCTGTTTCGAGGACCAAACTAGTTCTATTAAATTGTTCATTTGTTCCACCAACTAGACCGGGTCAACCAAACTAGGGGTTTGGTTCCTGGTTTGATCATGAACCAAAGTCTTTTGGATTTCCTTCCAAACCCATTACATGTCATCTACAAACCTCATGAAAAGTACAGTGTTTTGCATCGCCTCTACAACACGTTTTGCATTGTAATGAGGCAATCGATCAGCTTCGTCGCCAACTCAACGATAACCACCTTGAGCTTTGCTTCTTTAGTCAACAATAGAATAATTTTCATTTTCTACTCTAATCTTCCATTTCGCCGTCTGTTTCTTTTGGCCTCACCATAACCCTAAATCTTCAAATTCATCATTTCAAAAAACTTCTCAATATATTTCAACATGTAAGCTTTCAGTTCATCTCCAAATCTGCTATAATCTTAGATGTCAACATGTAAGCTTTCACTTTGTTGTCTTTTTCCTCTTCGCCTACCTAGAGAAATTCTTCATTGTCTTCCCTCGATTGAACGGAGCACATCTACAGCCCATACCCTTACTCTTTCTCGTTCTCTTTCCTTCTTTCTTCTCCATTTGCTGAATCCACCAATACCATTCATGCTTGAAGCTCCCTCTTATGCCCAAGGAAGTTACCTCTTTGTTTCGATATCACCTTAACATTTCTCTTCTTTCTGACCTTCAAATAGCTACGAGATCGCTCCTAACAGGCTCTTCATTGCCCCCGAACAACTCCCCTCGAGTTCCATTTCCTTGGCTCACTAAAGAGCCCTCTATATGCCCACATTTGGATCTTCCTAAGAAACCCATTAGAGCTACAAATCACACTTCATAGCGTCCACACACGCCACGAGTAAACCTTCATCGAAGCCTTTGTGGAGCCCTAAGAGTGTTTCTCTCCCTAAAATTGAGAGAGACACTCTCAACGTATTCAACTCCATTAAAAACTCCATACTATGTTTACTCACTCAATGGGGACGTCATTTAAACAAAATGTAATATAAATGAATAAAGTTTTTTTTTTTTTAGTAGGAAGGAATAAAGTAAATACATATTTTTAATGAAATATTCAAGCCGAATAAAAAATGCTGAATAATAAAATATGACATTAATGAAAAAATAAAATAAAATATGACAAGCAAATACAAATCCATGAAAAAAGAGCACAGTATTCAAATAGAATAAATAAATAGAATCAAAGCGTTTTAAAATAAAATAGTAATAATAATAATAATTTTCGTGGGGTGTTTCCACCTTCCACAGTTTCCATCGTATTTATGAAGTCAACAAATAGAAAGTCAAAGAAGCAATACTTTTGTCACAAAACTACACAAACGCAACCAAATAAATAAATAAAACAAAAAAAATGTTATTATTTAATTTTCTCAACCATATTTTTGAAGTGTGGCCCAATTATCACAGACAAAAACAACCTCTAATTTAACCCAGATTTCCAATTCTCTCCGTTTCCCCCCGATCTCAAATCTCGGATCAGATCCAGCCGCGATGAACCCGTACGGCGGCGGCGGCGGCAGCCTCAACACCCCAAGAAAGAAGGAGATCCAGCTGCAGGGGCCCCGGCCACCGCAGCTCCGGGTCAGCCAAGAATCCCGCAAAATAAAGAAGCCGCCGCCGCACCCTCAGCCGGTTCCCCCGGCCGGTCGCCCTCCTCTCCCGCCGACAGCCGCCTCCCAATGGCCTCAGCCACTCATCATCTACGACATATCCCCCAAAGTCCACCACGTGGCTGAGAACAACTTCATGTCCGTCGTCCAGCGCCTCACCGGCCTCGCCGAACCGGACCTCTCTCCGGCGGCCAGATTCGCCACCATCGAAAAGGCCAGCCCTCGATCCGACAGGGAAATTAGGGAAAGAGACATCGACGTTAGCGATATGATGGACTTGACGGAGGTTTCGGTGGAATTTGGGCAAATTCCCGGAATTCTATCTCCGGCGCCGGCGTCTCTGGCTCCGATACCAACGGGATTCTTCTCGCCGGCGATTGAGGCTCAGAGCTTCATGTATTCGTTGAGCCCTCATTGGGCAAGCCCTTCAGCTCTGTTTTCTGCTCCTCTGATTTCCCCAATTTCTTCACCAAATATTTTCAACCATCTTTTTGACTTTTAGCTAACTTCTCTCTCTCTAAATTTTTAGTCTTCATTGCCAATGCCCTTCAAAGAAGAAATTTGGGTTTTTTTTTTTTTTGTAAAGTAGGTAATTGTAATTTCTACGACATTTACATTTTTAGGAATTCGTTAATTATCCACAAAAATGTAGTTTTCTTTTTGTTACCTTTTTGCATTTATGCTATAAATAAATATCATTTGATGTGTCATTTTTCATCCCTCTATATTTTTTTTATTTTATTTTTTAATGATATGATGAAACGTAGTATTTTAAACTGTTTGTTGGGCGAGCTATTTAAGAGTTTTTTTTTTTCTTTTGTCCAACATGATCTTAGTTAACTTGTATAAAATGTGTATTTGTGACCTAAATGTGGATTTCCATTTTTTGGAGAAATTATTTTATGAGGTCCAAAACCAAATAGATCGATGGCACAGTTGGTATTTTTTTTTTGTTAATCCATTTCAACTCTACGATCACGAGTTTGAATTCGAAAATTGATTTTTGACTTCCATATTATTTGAGAACAGTTATGCCCTCTATGTAAGGTTTATTGACCCTCTTTTCCCAATTTCTACAAATATTAATAATAAATTATGAAGTCCGAACAATGTGACATACAATAATCAACTATAGGGTATAAGAAGAAAAAAATAAGTAAAAGATTAAGTTTAGGCAAAAGTATATTGATGTTTCTTTTATTTGGATATTAAAATTTTTTAATGTTCAATTTTTTAGTTATTTTTTTAATTCAGCAATTGATAATTATATATGAATGTCAAACAATGTAACATACAATGACATTATATGACTTGTTCTTATATTAAGTTTCTTATTATTTTTAAAAGAAATGATATTCTATCAACTTTTCTATAAATTTTAGAAATATATTTACTTTTTGTTTGGGTATTAAGTTATTCTTATTGAACTAATTTTAATTAAATTTAACTGATTTAAACTACTAAAATTTTATGGACCAAAAAAAAAAAAAAGGTACAAACTAATATTTGAACCAAAAATTTATGTAAGAAGTTGGATGGTTCTATTATTTTGAGGGCGGTTGTTTTAATTTGTTTAAATTTTAGTAGGCGCTGGGATGCCAGTTTGATTAGTTGTAATTTGCTATCACATGAAATTATGAACTAGACTTTTTGTCTTCGTCTAAAATGTAGTGTAGAGTTGTTGAATTTTCCACATGTATTAGCTTTATTATGATCGTTTAATTCGTTTGGAAAGATTTATTTTCAAATTATACCCAAACAAAATAACATCTTTATAAATTCCTGTTAAAAAATAATTTTCTTCAATTGCTTTCATTTCATTTAAAGAAACATGTAGGTTTGATTTATATTTTATTTTAGGTGGGAGAAGATTATTCATTTTTATTTTGGAAAAATGTGGAGAAATGGTCCAATGAATATGATGTTAATGGTTAAAAATAGATTTAAGTATAAATCAAAATTATTGGTTGGTTACATTATTTTTCGATTTCTACGATAATTAGGGGTAATGATTGAAACTGAAAACCATTTAGATCATTAGAAATATTAATTCTAAGCTATTACTCTAGTTTGGTTGGCTAATGTTTAAGATATGTTTTTGGTATAGTTTTCTTCGTTGTATACATTTTAGAAGTTAGTTATTTCTTGTATTATTATTGTTTAATTTTTAATTTTTGCATAAAGAAGCAGAGAGATTGAGTAGAAGGGCGGCGTGTGTTTTGGTATGTTGGAATGGAATGGAAGTTTAGGAAAAGAAAGAATTTTCATAGAGAGAGAGAGAGAGAGAGTTAGGATAAAAGAAAAGGTTAGGATGAGGTAGGTAACACACACACAAGGGCCTAGCGTACCTTTCACTGTTCCATTTCTCCCTTCGTCTTCACTTGGATACCACCATGCCCAACATTCGCCTTCTCGGGAGGATTCACGGCCTTGTACCGCTCGCTGCTGCTGCTGCTGCTGCTTCTTCATGTTTTTCTACTCCTGCAAATATTGCTTTACATTAAAAAAAAAGGAGCTTCAAGTAACTAATTATAGTATGCCTAAAGTCAAAGTCATTTTCCTTTTCAAAATAACTCTAAATCACACCATGGCTGAAAATCATACCCTCAATTTTGTTTAAACATAACTACTACAATCATCCCCCATCCCATCCCATCCCCACTCTCATTATTTCCCTAAAACACGGGGCCAAAATTCCTACACACCAAATCTTCTGCTACTGAATTAGTCCATGTGTAATTCAACAAGCTTAAAACCAAAAACCATCTCACACAACCCAATCCTCAACAAAATTATTTTTTGCGCTTGAGAGGTCCAGTCTTGTAACCACCCTTAGTTGGCTTCCCCAGGGCGTGCGAGACCCCTTCCCATGGCTCCCACTACTCTTGCTTTTACCCTCACCTCCTCCATGAGGATGATCCACCGGGTTCATCGCCACCCCTCGTACCACTGGTCGTCGTCCCAACCACCGGCTCTGTCCAGCCTTTCTCAGTTTCTGCCCTCCATGGCTAGGGTTAGACACCTGCCCGATTGTCGCCCTGCAACAACAATTGATCGACTTCTCTACTTCTGAAGGGAGTCTCACCAACACTTTTCTTGACGTTGGCTCTTTCAATATCTTTGCAAATGTTCCAGCTGATCGGACCAGCTTCCCACCTTGACCTGGATTTATCTCAATGTTGTGGATGATTGTACCGATACGCATAGCAGAAAGGGGCATGCAGCTTCCAATTTGTGTATTGATGTCCGTGGTAGCCATGTAATTTGCCATTCGCTCCCGGAATGTACCGGCAATGTCTGTGAACAAGAAGACGTAAAACTAATTTTAACATAATCACGCTACTAGAACAATTCTATTACATTAGGAAATATATACATAAGGCAGCAGCAATTAGGTAGTATTAATTGGATTGAAAAGTTCCATTAATTGTTGTTGGGCTGGGCCTGGGTTGTTTTTGTTGTTCTACCTTGGCTGCCTCTTTTCTTTCTGGCTTCAACTTGGTAGCATTCTTTCACGTTTTAGTTTACTAACTTTATTTGTATCGACTTAATCTTTGTACGTTTAGTGAGGTAACAAATAAAGTTGATTGAAATGCAACTTATGCATAAAATATAGAGAATTGACTCTCAACAGCACATTCTACCTCTTGTATTATATTTGCAACACAACTTCTAAAATAATTCATCTTTTGAGCAGTTAAAAAGTTATCTGAGCACATAATTTTCTTTCAGTGATAGAATAAGTCTACCACTGATTGAATTCTATCAATGATAGAATATGATTTTCTATCAGTGATAGAATGAGTCTACCATTGATTGAATTCTATCATTGATAGAACTCAACCAGTGATAGAACTCAATTTGAATTTTCTGCTACAAATAAATTAGTTTTGATTTTGTGCTATAGATGGAAATATTTTGCCTTTTTTTATTATACATGCAAAATCCCCTAAAATATATACAATCAAGTTTTTTTTAGTGGTCCAATTACAATAAAAATTTTACCACAGTGACTCAACGTTAACTTCTATAGATATGAGGTCTAACAGATTACAAAAAAGAACAAAAGATCACAAGAGCCAAAGTACAGAGAAAAGAAACAGGTAGTTTGGTTCTATATTGGTTATATCGTGTTCCCAAGGAGTGGCGCAGTGGTTGAAGACTTGAACTTTGAAGGTATACTCCCTTCAAGGTCTTGGATTTGAGACTCACCTGTGTCATTACTCCTTCGATGTCTCCGGTACCTGGTGGCCAGGTACGGGACCTGGTTACTCTTGATTCAAAATAATATTGGTTATATCGTATTCTTATATTTCTATATTGCAATAGAGTTTGGTTCTATCACAATTTGGATCACACTAGTCAACAGATAGTTTTTTTCTTTTTGAGATTCACAGATTCAATATTCAATTACAAATGAAGTAAAAAAACACACACACAATTGCTTTCTGTGTTCCAGTAAATAAAAATGAAAATTCAACCAAAATATGTTTCGCAACGGTCAGACACAGCAGACAAACATTCCAATCCCAACTTCGAACTCCAAAACAAACAAAAGATGAAGACAGCAAATGGAATGAGGAAGAAGAAAATACAAAGAGAAAGTCATAGAAATGGTCACATAAATAAGAAGAGAGAATTACCAGAAACTAAGAGATCAGAGGTGGGCTCCTGATTAATGGAAGCTCGAGTAGAACTAGAAATTGAACTTTTGGAGGAGAATCTCCTGAGGCCCCGAACAGCCACTGAGGCCACAGATCTCATACCCATTACCTTTCTGGATTTCTTCATAAAACAAAATCAATATATAAGGTTATTGAAACTATAGCCATGAACTAGAAAGAAAAAAAATCTAAGCTTGCAGCTCATTGAGATTTACACAAAAGTGAAAAGCGAAAATCAAGAAGAAAAATCCCATCAGAAAATTTGGAAAAGAGAAATTAAAGGGAAAGAAAAGTAAGTCTTTTTTTCCTTTTTCTTTTTCCATTGTATAGTTAAAATAGAATTAAGGAAAAATTGCACAAATCACTCCTGAACTATGAGCTTTGCAACAAATTACACCCATAAACTTTAAATTTGAACAATTTACCCCCTAAAATTTGATGAGTAATGCAATTTAATCCTTAAACTTAAATTTTAAGCGATATAGAGAAAGGATAAAATTGACAATTGAAATATTTTTCACATTCTCTTCAACCTTCATTTATCAATCTCTAAAATGGAAGCAAAAATAACCAGAAAAAATGTCTACAAACAACAAAATTCACCCAAAACAGTTTCACTTCCTCCTATTCTTCAAACTATCGAGTTTTGGCCCTTTGGGTTTTGAGAGAGAGAGAGACGAGGCTCATGAAATCAAAGGGGGCAAATCAAGCTTAGGGCTATGAAGCATGGACACACGAAACACGAGACACATACTGGCACGACACGACGATAAGTCAACTACTTAAAAAGCTAAGACACTGATATGTAGAGGATATTATGTTAATTTTTTTAGCTAAAGGATTAGATTGCAACATTTGTCAAACTTTATGGGAGATAATTGATCAAATTAAAATTTTAGGTGTGTAATAGTTACAAACCTCAGTTTAGGAATGGTTTATGGTTTGTTTTCTTGTGGATCGAGTGCGGAGGTGCCTTCCTTCATGACCCAACGTGTTGCATCATGTCTAGATGGGCCAAGAAAGACTTGGATCATCAACTCTTGCATTGTGAGTTTGCTGTCGAGATCTAGAGCCGCAAACCGGTCCGTTGTAGAGTTTAGTTTCGTGATGGCTAGACAAAGACTGCAGAGATTCCTTGTTGCACTTGTTGTCTTCCCCTTCCTTCCGTGAAAAATAGTCCTTTTTGTGGCAAGCCGAAGTTTGTGCCATTCTTTAGGGTCTTTGGGGGAGAGAAACAACAAATTTTTTAGAGGGATGAGTAGGATTTGGGTGGATATGTGGAATCTCATTAAATTCTATGTCTCTCTTTGGGCTACTGTTTCTAAGTTCATTTGTAACTATTCCGTACGCATTATTGCTTGTGATTGAGGGTCCGTTTTAGTAAGGTCCCCCATTTTTTTGGTGGGCTTTGTTTTTTATGCCCCTATCCCTTTGCACTTTTGTATGTTCCTTTCATTTCTACTCAATGAAAGTTTGGGTTTTTAATCGAAATTTAAAAAAAAAAAAAACAAAGACCCAATCTTATGAGTGAAACCTTGGCCTCCGAACATGTATATGGAACACAAAATCAAAAAGAATTTACTACGGAAGAACACACCGAACAGAACCAAAATCAGCCATTGAAAACATAGAGCACAGACCCAATCCAAAAAAATGTAGAAAATTTTCAACTCAGTTCAATACTTTTTTTTTTTTTTTAACAAGGGTAACCACACCTGTTCTTAGGCCAAGCACCGAGAGACATCGAAAGAATGGAGACACGAGAGGTGTCTACAAATTAATGTCACGGGTGAGTATCGAACCTAGGATCTTGAGGGAAGCACACCTTCAAAGTCCAAGTCTTCAACCAACTGTGCCACCCCTTGGGGACATCTCAGTTCAATACTTCAAAATCCATTTACCAATGCAGTCAACGCATTCCCTATCACCGCCTCAGACCAATTTTCATCTTTCCATGTTCGACTTCCCTCACCAAACGCCAGTGAATATCTCTGTTCCACATGATATTAAGGTCCTCTCTCTACTTAACGTGATTTTGAGGGTTCTCTCCACTTGACTTCACAGTTTCATTCAATCCCTTCCACCAATGTGATATTCTGGCTTCTTTCCGCTCGTTGCATTTATCCCCTTGCAACCTCCTCCAACATTGAGATTGTCAATCTTTCTCCCCCCCTATGGTGAAACATCTCCAACACCGCACATATCGGTCTTTCTTTCTCCTTTAGTGCGAAAATAGCCCACGCGAGCTAATGTCGACACCATCCATCTTCCGATGGACTTCACACTTTCTCCATCACGTATTCTTCACCGAAAAAATAGTGTGGCATAAATCTCCTTTTCAAGCATCTTCCAACGGCTAAAAACCACTCGCTTCTTCTAAGGCCATTAACCAACGCTTTCGACAGAACATCTCTAGCTCAAATTCAAGGGAAATTACTCAAGGAAAGTATCAGTGGTTTTCATCTTTCCTTTTTCTCCGACGACATCGACACGCAAAACTACACCGACACCGAACATTGTGTTTCTTCTCTCCATTGAGATTTTCACTACTGGTGTAGGGGCTTGTATTAGTCTTTTTTTTTTTTGTGTTTGTCACCTACTTTTTGGCCCATGTAGGCATATTCACTACAACCTCTTCCTACATAATTTATTCTCAAGATAGGTTCTTTGTAACTCTTTTGTTTCCTATAAAAAAAAAAGTCCCGACAATCCATCAGCCTTGGCCAAAATAATGTCAAAACTCCTAAAAAATTGATATCAAACATCCTAATTCATCTCACAACACCAAAAAATGATCAAAATCTTCTGCAGCCTTGCTGCATAAGATGCAACACCAAAGCCCACAAGTCAGGGAACCTTCCTCAACATCGTGTCTAAAAGTGTTAATCTTACCGTAAAAAACTTGTCAAGCAAAAAACCTAACCTTGTTCGAGATTTTCATTATTCACAACAAAGTAAAAAGATCCCCCACATAAGAGGAAAGATTAACCCAGCAAAGAAAGCAAAACCGACACGAAAAACCAAAGGCTCGGCTAGTTTCTGATTCAAAATGATACTCCTAAAAAAAACAAGAAAAAAAGAAGAGCAACAACGGATAAAAAAGAGCGAAATGCCTCAGCAGCAAACCTAGCAAAGGGCATTACTCACTTCCACGCACACTCTCTGCCAGAACACTAGTTAAAGAGTGGATTAACAAAGTACAATGTGAAGTTTGTAAAACTAATATGGACACCCAGAAATCATATTTCCTTTTAAGATATGAGCTTGCAATTGTATATGTGCGAGCCCGAAACCTGTAGTGTTCAGATTTCACAAACCCAATATTTACAACCCGTGGGTGTTCAGATCAAGGGACAATCAATAAAGGGGTAAGCATGAAAAGTGGTTTAAAGAGGAAAATATTGTGCAGGAATGAAATATGTTACCAAAAAGAGTGATTCAAGGGATTAAACCGAGTGGGTGTTGTCGAAATTCACGAAAAAAACGAGCGCGTGCCGTCACTGGAGGTCGGAACCGCGGGGAAGAGGGTGTCACCGGCGAGATCCAGCGTGGTGCCGTCGTCGGAGGTCGTCGACGGGAAGAAAAACGAGGTCGAGGGCTGCAACTTTACGCCTGCAATAAGAAGAAATGATGGAGGCTAGGTCTCTTGTTCCATTCTTTTTCTTCAAGCTGTTTTTTAGCAAACTAACAAATCTAAATCAGATTTAATTCGAAATTAAATTCGAAAAAAATTAGAATTCACATCTTTTGTTTTGAAAAATTAGAAGTTTTTTTTAGGATAAATTATAAATTTGGTTCACATGGTGTCAACAAAAAATTAGAATTTAGTGTTTATGAATTTAAAAATTATAATTTAGTCCGTATAATTTGAAGATGAGTAGAATTTAGTCAATGTAATTTTAAAAACTAGAATTTTGTTCATATGGTTTGATAAAATCTAATAACTAGTCATTGTGGTCTGTAATCACCGTAAATTATGCATTTAACAATTAGCAATCTCACATTGCTATCATTGAAACATAAATAATTAACTTTTGTGTACTCAATTTGCTAACGATTGAAAATGATAAAGACTACTTTTTTAGATTTTATCAAATTATAAGGAGGGACCGAATTTAAACTTTTCTCAACCCATAGAGACTAAATTATAGTTTTTTAAATTTTATGGACTAAATTCTAACTTTCTTCAAATTATAGAGACCAAATTTATAATTTATCTTTATTATTATTATTTCTTTACTACAATAACAATTCAAGGGACTCGAATTTAATAAAAATGAGTAAACACCCCATCTAATTCCTATCTAGCCCGAATTCAACCGTTTCTCCCTTATAGATAGTTTCATTGAAAAATTAATTATTAAAATTTAAAGACAGCCTTCTTTTGCTAAAATTTGGAGAGGAGAACCACAAACTCTACAATTGCGGTAAAATAAGATGAGTGTCAAAGACCGATTTTTAGAATCGAAACTTGTGAGTGTAGAGTTAAAATTGATTACTACCAATTAAGCTAACCAATGTACCACCAACTCATTTGGTATAAAGGCTAACTTCTAATTTTTCACGAATCATAAATACCAAATTTATAGTTTAACCTCTAAATACAAATATATAGTTTAACCTCCCATAGATACCAAAAATAGTACTCTATAAAATGGCAAATAATATCTTACTAGAGTAATATTTATTAAAAGAAAAATTGAAGAATGATGCATGAATAGCACAACCTAAGAATGTAAAAGTAAAGAAAAAAAAAGTTATTATAAAATTTTGTTATAATAACTTGCATTGCAAACTTAATTTAAAACCGCACACTGTTTATAATAATTCAATAAGTGTTGAGAGATATTTTGTTTTGTTAAAATGAATAGGTGAATAAGGAGAAAATTAAAGTTGAAAAAGTAAAAGATGGACGAGTTTTGAGAAGCAGGAAAGATTAAAATTAGGATAGAGGCGAGTTCCCTAAATCTACTCTTAATTACCTTAATTTTCACAAGAGAATATATTTGACCAATAAGAGAATTGATTAAGGAGAAAAATGTATTTATGATAAAAATGAGAAGTTGGAATCTTAGCCTTATATTTAACTTACTTTTTGGTTCAACCAGAAACACAAACAAAAAAACTCCACCAAACAAACCAAAAACACTCTGTTCAAATACTCAGAAAAAAGATGAGTGTTAATTTTGGAAGGCTCTGTCTTCTCCTTCTGTTCTTGATTATTGGCGTGCCTTCTTTCTCCCATTATTGCAAATTATACAAAACTCGTCGTATTAATTCTCCAAAACCCCAAGACTTTTATGGCCTCTTTCCCAAAAGATTCATTCCAATCCCTTCTTCAACCCCTTCCAGAAAACACAACGACATTGGCTACCAGCCATGAGATCACCTCCCCTCTAATTTTTACTGAATTTCTTCCTTCTTTCTTAATTAAGGAGATGATCCAGAGGGGTTTGTTTTTGGGTTTATAGATTTTGATAAAAACAGAGAAGAGTGCCATTGTTCAAGCAATGTGCTTTTGTATGTATTTTTATAATATTTCAAATTTGTTTGCTGCTTTTATACGTATATTGATTACTGATTTTGATGCAGACACGGATTTCTGCCTACTAAGTTTGCTGCTTTTATACGTATATCAACTTCAACTCGTATGTAGTGCTTTTCTCTTATGAATATCATTCTATTCACCTACTCCTTCTCTATCCTTCTTTTAAAATTTATTTTTTATTTCTTGGATTGCATTTTTACCAATTTGTCGCTTTTTTTCATATCATATTTCATCAAGCCACATTTTTTTCTATAACATAATATTTGGACTTTGAGATTTCAACTTACGAATTACATATAAATTATGACCGCCCAAAACCCATTTTAGCTGATTGATCAATAATATTATATATTCAAAATTTTCAACAAAAACACCAATTTTGTTTTGAAATTGTTTTTTTTTTTTTTTTTCATCACACCTATATTTCACAATTCATTGAATGCATTTTAAGGAAGATTTTTCAATATTCTTTTCAAAAATAAGACTTAACTAATTATCTTAATAAAAATAATTTCTGCCAAATTAATAAGTTTAATTTAGTATCTCTTGACTAAAGTTATAAGTTTGAATCTTTAATATTGTTGTTGAACTAAAAAAAATGATTATAAATATATTTGTAATGTGATTTTACAAAAATGGTTTAATTTCTCCCAAAACCTTTAATCCTTTTTTAATATTTTTATTGGTTGATATAATTAAATTTATTTCAATTTACCTGTTTAAACTTTTGGGTTGATTGATGATTAAACATAAATCAAGAGTTTTAAGTATATTTTTATAATTTAACAATATTTGAATAGATAAATTCGAATCTATGACTTTTTATATAAATCTATACTCACCAATTGAGTTCTAGTGTATTGTTGATATGTTTTATTGTGTTTTTTTTAGATATAATAGTAATTGGGAGTGAGGATTTGAACTTATGGTTTTTTTGTCTTTTTTTTAAATTCAACAATATATGTAATTTGAACTCATAACTAAACGGATTACTATTTGACGTATGATACTGCCGGAGTTATTATTCTTATTGACTGCATTTGTTTAATTGTGTTAAATTATTATAGAATCAATAACTTCAGTATGAATTATTTGTTCGACCAAAAAGAATCATGTATTATTTATGAAGGGAATGAAGAAACTTTTGGATTCTGACATTTTTCTGATAAAAGCATTTATAATGTGCGGCAGATAAGTTAAATTTACTTACTTTTTTTTTTTGGAAATCGATAAGTTAAATTTACTAATATAGTATTAATTTGCTTTACGATAATAACGTTCAACAATTAGTTTTTATTCATTAATAATTAACTAAAAAGAGTGAAGCCAGTTTGGATTTTATTACGCAAGAAAAAATTAATATTTTAGCTCAAATAACACTTCAACTTTCTCAACTTCACTTAGTGGGAAAAAAGAAAGAAAGAGGTTAAATTTTCCCCCTAATTCTACTGTAAACCACACATTGATTTCTTTTATAAAAAGTCCATGGTTGGTTGAGTAATAATCAAATTGGTAATCAAACTCTCACATGCATGATATTTCACTTTATAAAGTTTTAAAAACATTAAAAAGCAAATTTTTTTTGAAACATTTGAGCAATTTGCAAAAGGGAAGGGCCAATTAGCTAGGTTGGCAGTCAAATATGAGAAAGTGAAAATTGTTTGTATTCTTCCATCAAGTTAATAGATTGTCAATGTCATGATACACTTTTTTTTATAGACCATGTGAAGTTGTTCCTTCTTGAACCCAATGAATTCCATCCTTTAAATATCATTATGAGAGTATATTGATTATTCTTCTTTTACTAAATGCTTTAATATTGATGCTCGTTTTCCCTTCATGCCATTACTTGCTTAGTGCTAATTTTAATCCCTTGATCATGGATTGGATGTTATTGAGCAAAACTTATCAACTTGTTGGTAGATATGATGTGTATACTTGCTTACCAGCACATCAGTCACATATTTTTATGATTTTAAAATATATATAATATGTGGTTTAATCAATTATTCAATTTTCTCTTTCTTTTAGTAAAAAAAATATATATGTGGTTCATATGGTGGTAAGTATACACATTATATTTACCAACAAGTTTATAAGTTTTGCTCGATGTAATTATATCAAAATTTTAACTCTAGAGAAGTGAGTTAGAGTTAGACCCAATTAATTGAATGATAAGATAGAAACTAAAATCTAAACAATTTTTAAAATCGTTCTAGAATTTGGTGAAAAGACTTAGACATAAGTCTTGCGTGTTAGTAAAGCTAAATAGATATATTAAGCTTATTTTCCTAATCATTTGGTTTTTACTGAATGGATCAGTGATGGAGTTGGTTATCTTGTTTGGTTTTAATTCATTTCAACTCCACGGTCTTAAGTTCAAGCCCAAAAATCAATATTTGGTTCTCATATTATTTGAGAGCAGTTGTGTCCTTTATGTAGGGTTTGTTGGTCCCATTTCTCCCAATTTTATTTCATTTAGTTTTCAGAATTTTGTAATCTTTGACTTATAAGATACATGTTTGTTGTTGTATTAAGTATACAAATAATACCTAAATGATATCTTGAAATCAACTCTTGACTAATGACTAAAATGTCATATGTTTGAATTTTTTACCTCCAAAGTTTATTTTCTTTTGACAATATGTGGAGTGGGAAAATTGAATATCTTATCTCGACATCGTTAGTACAAGATGTCAATCGAAGTATGCTCATTTTACCTTCAAAATTTGTAAATTAAATAACACATATTTATCTCTTAAATATATTTTTTTTATAAAAAAAGAAAAAAAGAAAAAAAAGATCTCTTAAATATAATTAAGCTTAAGCTACTGAAACTTAAGCTTTGATATTTTTCAATTCCCTTCACAACACATATATTTATCTCTAAATTAAAATTATAAAATGAGTGTTAGTATCTTATATAACCCCCAAATAAAAGATACTGAAACTCATCTCTAGGTCAATTCCCTTCACAACACATATATTTATCTCTAAATTAAAATTATAAAATGCGTGTTAGTATCTTATATAACCCCCAAATAAAAGATACTGAAACTCATCTCTAGGTCAATTCCATTCACAACACATCTTTCAATTCCATATGACTTATAAACCCAAATTTTGGGCTCAATCCTTAAGTAAAAAATAATAAA